>JANHGN010007299.1:77448-92625 GCA_024605025.1 Megaceryle maxima | reverse complement strand
AGGAGTCTGGGGCGGCTTCCCAGGACACATGGTACCTAAGGCACAGCAGAAGTCATTGCAGGAGACACATGGGAGGAATCTCGTATGAATCCCCGAAGAGGAAGCTCTTTGGGATCACAAGACACGAAACATCCTGAACAATACTTGAGTTTTACTACCGTGAATTTCCATGGACAGAGGGGATTCTCTTTTGTGCAGCTGCCCTCATTTTGAGGTCAGAAAAAATAATTCAACAAATTGCACATACTAGGCCTGAGTGATGGATGGAAACATGCTGTACATTGTGTTCCAGTTACAAACGAGTATTTATCAGATCCTATTTTGGGAGTTGTTTTGTGATTCATAAACATATGTTCTGGAGTTGTATGCTCCAATATCTTGCAAATGAATTTCTAATAATATTATAAATTTGAAAAGATTTTGTCAAGGATTCCTGCTGAGCTTGCTTTGCTTTAGAATTGATATGGAAATATTTGCTGGAGGAAAATAGGGCAATTAACTTTATCAGTTGAAAGGTCTAACTGTTGGGCAGTTATGCAAATTTGATTGAATTGTTCCTGTTAGTTTAGAATAAACAACAGAATCACACTGAAACAATGTAATTTCGACGTGAATGTTCTGTTCTGACATACATAACTAGAATCACGATGATGTTGGTCATTCTGCCAGAATAGAGTTAATATCACATAGCTCATTATCATGACTCTGCAAACAGCATATCCTGAATACTTGATGAACATTTCAAATGTAACCAAAGTCAGAGAAATACGAAATTCAATGTAATTTGTCCAAGTATGCATCTGAAGCTCTCTATTCCCTTGTAAATAATAGAAGTGTGACAAGTTACCTGATTGCCCTGAGATTTCTTTTATTGCTTTAACTGGAATTAAGCTAATGAGAGTCTGTTAATTTGTTAATAATAATAGACACACTATTCTGACTCTTCAAAAAATTTAGAATGCTAGTTGAGAATGAACAAACTGAACAATGCAAGACATTTTAGTGATTACATTGGCAAAATGCCTCGAGATAATCATATTGGTGAATTTATGTTATATAAATCCCTCCTAAAACATAAAAGAATTTGAAATTAGAAATAACAGTTGAAATTTTGAACAGTTTTATTCCCTAGGATCCCTGCATGATTGTTCCTCCATGACAACGACATGTAAAAATGAGAGTTTTTAATATACTCCTAATTTCCAAGTATTTAATAGTTAAATTCTTTGCCTCTCTGCCTTTCCCATTCCTTACCTGGCCCAGAAAGAAGTCATAGAAGATAAAAATACACTTTACCCATTTGTAGGTTCTAGTTTTATCTTCCTGCTGTGGTTGTCTAATGTTTCATGTTGAAGACCATATTTTATTTTAATTTGTAATTTTAGAGGTCATGTATTGTCAGTTAAAGCATAATGCATGAAAAACCTTCAACTTTTCTGTCTGTACTTCAGATGCTGATGCTCAAGGACTCAGCCACTAGAGGGTAATACAAGATAAAGAAAAGGAAACAACACCCTCCAACTTGAGCTATGGCTTCTTTTCACAACTTATAAAAAATTCAGCTCTTACTGACAAAGCTTATTCAGTTATTTTCTAAGACTATTTGGTCACAGTAAAGAGTGGTTGCTGCCTACACTAAAGTGACATGGTGAAGCACAACGAAGGACAAAGACACACTTGTACAAAGGGAGAGGGAGTACAACCTGGCAGCTTCTCTATTTAAAAAGCTATAGAGACAAAGGAAATGCTTTGTAAAGGCCAGCAAATGTGGAAGCCTTGAAGACACCAGCTGATAGTTAATTTCAATGTTGCTCTCAGGCAGGTGAGCCCAAATTCCCCTGAAGCTGCTATTTTTCCAAAGTGAAGGTGAAATATGGCCGAATGGAAATTTGGCCTTACAAATGAGAAATTATGCTTTCTAATGGACTCACAGGAAGCAGGGTTAGAAAGACCTAAACAAATGCAACCGAAAGCTCTGGGAACTTCTCAATGACCTTTACAGGCCACTGAATGCATCCCAGACACCAAAGACTAGTTTATGGCTACAGACCACACAGCAGAGCTGACTTACTGACTTTAAAATCCAAAGTTCACTCTACTTTCAGGTGACTTCAAAATTAAGGTTCCTTGGGGATAAATGCCTCTGCACTGACTCACATGGGAAATTGCTGAATGACATGCAATAGCTGCTACCTTCTCAAATCTTTAAGCACAAGGCCAATACAAAATGTTCAAGGCACTGTACTACGCAAGCTGTTTGATTTTGCTGCAATTTAATTTCTCCAGCTTTTCCTTCTTTTCACTTGTTGAGTGCAAATGGGGTCAGTACAGAAAGTTGTGAACTGATCAGAAATGTCTATGAATACCACATCTGACGAACCTGTATCGGGTTCAGATCAAAAGCACTGGCAAGAAAAGAGATACATTTATTGTAGCAGGACAATATGAAGAGAAATGGTGTGATCACCATTACAGATAAGTTACCTTTGCTTTTTTTAGACAGTAAGTAATTGAGATACACAAACAGTGAACTTTGCTGCATGTATAGGTAGGTTTGGGTCTCGAGTAAGCAGATCTGTAACTCTATTAATAAAGTTGTCATCAATAGATTTGCTTTTCATCCCTGGGAATTTGTGAACCACTTCTCATGCCCAAAAACGGTCTTTGGACTATTGGGTGATGGCTTTGTGGTGAGGACAGGAAGTGATGTGAACACAGGGAGAGGAAGAAGATATTTCGAATTGCCTGTCTCTAGGATGCTAACAGCTCAATCTCTGTTTGGGGTGTACACAGGCAGTGTAATGAAAGTGGGAGAGAGTCTGTGCCAGCTGCAGCCAAATCTGATGCTTTCTTTGAACCTTCCCTCATATTCTATCTCCATTTGTGCTCTGAAACTTGGCACACCGTTTTTTATCCCAGACTGGAAGACATCTACCAGATGCCACTAATGTCCTCCACACTGGAGCTGTGCACACACTGCCTTACCTCGTCATCCTCTGAGATCCAAGGAAAATTCCACAGTTTGGGCCTCTGGAGTCTGGTATGTGAAAGGTGTCCAAGATTTTTCAGTAAAGCTGCTACACAGAGACAGCGTCATTTTGTCTAACAGCTCCTGACACTTGACTCCATTGACCATACGTCTCCTTCCGTGGTAAAATCCTAAAATATTTCCTGTGAGGAAATAGACTCAAATTAATAATAAGCTGTTCCCCTTTTGGGAGAATTATGGGCTGATAGACCATATGTAAGTGATACTCTGTAAAACTGCAGAATCATACTTTGGTAAGAAATCCACGCTCAGTGTAGATTCTGATCAGCTACACTTGTTTAAAGAAGTTTGGTCAAGTCTAATCACTCCTAAATGTAGACTTTAGCATGTAAGACCAAGTGCCTTCATCCTGTTAAAATATGCCTCAAAGTGTACTCAGATAAGTAAGTAGGTGTTCTTCTCATGGTAATGATGGCTCACACACTTCAGCATTGTTCCCCCATATACTAACACTTCAATAAAACTAATTAGAAGAAAAAAATGAGAATTTGAAATACCCAAAAGATCAATATTTACTGGGATTTTCAAAGACAGTTGTAAAACTCCCCCTGTCTATATGATCTGTCTTTAATTACAACTGAAAATCTCTTTATAACTGGAAGGGTTTTTTTTATTATGTAACCTAAGAAAAATACGGTCAACACAAGCAGCAGGGTAAAGCCTTTTTAAGCCTTCGACCAAGTACTATTTGGAACTATTTTAGTACAATATACAATATTTTATTACAATATAGTTTATATTAATAATTACATTTTTAATGTATCCTCTTATTTCAACATATTTAGGGGTGTTTCAAGTACAAGGAGAATGATTCTGGTTTTAACTGAGGTGTTCTGGAAACCAAATTTCAGTTGTTGGGTTTTTCAGTATTGGCTGTTCATTAGTAGAGAGTCACACTGGATAAATCTGTGCTGCTCACTGAATTGCTGGCTAAAGCTATCTGAGTCAGGAATGACAGGTGGCATGCCATGAAAAAGGACCACCTGGAGCAGGTATTTTTATATTTATGCTTGTATTTTAATAGTCCTTAGTATTTGTGAATGTGTTCACAAAGGAAGCAGGCACGTCCTGACTATTCAAACAGTTTTTCTCCATAAATAACAGCAGAGCAGGTTTGTTATGTCCTCTTGTGGGAATTGTGAACTTTTTTAGGATTAGGTGGACAAGGAACTTTGCACCCTGCCTTGGGGAATGGAAAATCTTAAAATCTTGATAAACTAGTCAGGGACAGGGTGAGGGATGTAAAGATCTGAAAACACTGTAAAGTCATAAGGCCAAGACCACAGTCTTTGTGAGGGCAGAGGGGGAGAAGCCAACTACAGTATCAAGCTCTTGTAAATACTCATATGAACTCATCTCAATTTCTTCACTCACAAACTTTTCAAAAAATGCAAGACATTTCTAAATCAAAAACCTCAAAAAAGAAAATTAAAAATTCATTTTTGCCATGAAATCCTCACTCCCCCCAGTTTTTAAAGATTAAAGAGAAAACTTCTTTTGCTTAAGGGGCATGTTAATTAAGAAACTGGTGTTTTCTGTCCCAGAGCCATCAAATGCACAGGCAAAGAAGTAAATCTTTCAGTGCCTTATCTAACTCCCATTAAAGTCTCTTTTAGATATTGCATCTATTAAGTGGCAGTACTAGAACAACCCCCTGGCATGATTCCTCAGCAGGAGTGTAGAACCCAGTGACACCTTTGTTCCACAGGGAGAGCCAGCACGTCTCCTTTGTGGCTATATACTGCTGAAATTTACATTGCTACAGAAAATGAGCTTCTGTAAAATACCTCAAAAATACTCTGCACTCAAACCATTATTCCTCAAAAACAATGATCTGGAGCAATATCAAAGAAAATTGCAACAATCAGCTAAGTTTTAATAAAATAAAATAAAATTTAAAAAAATCATAAAGCTTTGGATTTTTTTTTTTTTAACTGTAAAATAACAACAACAGCAGAGCAGAACAAAAAGGCCCTTCCTTGTCAGAAAGTCAATTCCACATCATCAGATGTCAGTGAGAAAGTAGACAGTCATTGGGTCAGTGGAGGGGAAGGTATTTACATTTATGTATTTAGAGATTTACATTTATTATTTTACATCATGGGTCTGTTTTGGGAAAGGCTGAATATCCTGTCTCTTGCCACTTGCCACTTGCTACAGGGAAGCTGAGATAATTTTGTACTTTAGAGTCAAGTTAGATCGGATGGATCTTCCCAAAATAGCTGTTAAAAAGATAAACAACATTCTGTCACAGCAGCATCAAGCATTGCACATCAAATGGATACTTTTTTTTTTTTTTTTTTTTTTTACTTCTGTTTCCACTCTTGTCCACTAAGTATCAAAGGCACTGTGGGGAAAACATCCTCAAAGGTAACAGAATTGGAGTTAACTTGTCCTCAAGCAGCCAGCTACAAAACCTCTTGCAAAAGGTTGTTGCTCTCTCTCAGGGATGATTTAGGAAGTGGAATAAAAATATTCATTTTCAGTGCAAGCAAGAAGCAAAATAGATGCATTAACTCTTCAGGGCTTAACTATTTCTCTTTCATAAAGACTGAAAGTAAATGATTGTCTGTTGCTGTGGATCCTAGAATCCAAATTTAGTTACACAGTCAGCATAAATGCGTCCTTATACATCGACAAGTTCAAACTGCTGAGACTAGTCACAGAATAACTTCAAAAGGCTCTGCTGAGGCCAGCCACTAAACTGATGAGTTAGTTTGCACGCCTATATTTAAGCATATGCCTAAGCACCTCTTTAAAGTGAGGCGCAGGCAACTATGCTACTTGTCCCTTTTGATTCTTTACGAAGTTGTGAGCCGGACCTCTTACTGAACAGATTTTTCCCCCTTCTCTGTTGTGATTGTCTGTCTCCACTGATTCTCTTCAGTCAATTATTTCCTAATTCTTCCAAGAAAATTAACTTATTAAATCCTCCAAAGGGTTTTACTTTTACCAGTATAACTGTCTTGGAAACTACTTTAAGTCTCATCAGGATTTGGCAAGATTAACATAATACAAGTCTTTTTCTCTTTCTCCACTAAAAAAAGGCAAGATTTAAATACAAATTGCTCTGACTACACTACCTCTTTCCCTCTGGCTTTTCCTTTCTTCCCTCTTTCCAGTTTTGAAGCGGCCATGTCTGTGTTGTCTTGATTTTGATAGGATTTGCAAATGGAAGGGATGGCCTCCATCAGCACAGTGTGCGATCGAGTAACTAAGGATTGTACCCTAATGCAGACACATAAGATGGATGATTTAATGTTCATCAGACAAAAGTAGCTGCAGTATTGCTTTGCTTTTGGCACATTTCTGGCACTTTTTGGTCTGGTGGTAATCAGTAGTTGCCCATAAAACATATGCACCCATCACAAATATTGTGATCCAGGGTTCCTGACGACTGTCTCCAGAAGCTGTCTTCATCACAGTTCTCCCTCTGAGAGTTCCCCAGGGCACCATTTTCAGCCCTGTGATGGTTTCTGGTGGATCATTGATGACTGCTCCTCCAGTTGTTGCACTTCCATAAAGGATCAAAGGCAGAACGGACAGAGTCCTCCTGGGATACTCTGAGGAAGCAGTCCAAGAGGAAAGAAGAGCCTGGGAATAGGAAGCCCCATAGACCCTTTGGATCCCTCTGCTTTATACCCAATTTGACGTATATGGGATGGAATCCCTCGTTGGTCAGTTTGGGGTCACCTGCCCTGTCCCCTCCTTCCTGCAGGTGCCACCTTTCACTTTCCTGCACCCCCCAGTGTGGCACACAAGATCCAGCAGTGGCCTCGGTCTGCGCATCAATCCTTGGTATTAAGTCTAAACACGGGGTGTTATCACTGCTGGCAGCAGACACTGTCTGTGAAAACAGTCTGCTAACTTCAGAAGGTTCTGTTAGTTAGAAGTACTGAACTGAAAAGTAAAATCACTGAACAGAATTAGTTCTGTTTTCACTCAAACCAGGACAGGAGATTGCAAAGGTGTGTTTCAAAAGCCACACAAATATTATTTTTACATTTATTTGGGATGGTATTTCCTCTATATGCTTATTACAGCTGCCTGGGGGAGGCTATTAGTTGTTCTTCTGGCTCCCCTTATCGAAGAACTTGTTTGGATCTAATTTTGGATTCTGATATGTATCACCCACAAATAAACATCAGCTTTATGCTGCCACTATAGTCCCTCAATGCCATCATGCCAGGACCTTTGAAGTTCACTGTGTTTTCTCTTATTCCCTCCTAGACCTATGACGTTCATATAAAGTTAGTATATGGGGAGCCTCTCCTTCCCATGTCAGCAACAGCAGTGACTCGGTCTCTTACCATAGCAAGCTGCTTTTGGCAGTGAAGGGTTTGTAAGCATCTCCAGTTTATCCATTGTCTCATCCAATGATGAGAAGTGAAGTTTTACTGCTTGATTTTGCCTGTAAAGTCACATTTTCCCCAATCCATGTGCCCTCTCCCATGCTCTCATATGTCCCCCACTTCTCTCTCCCACTTCTGGCACTTAACTATGTTCATCTTTTTTTTTCCTGGGGCAGGAGCAACTCCAGCTCCTCATTATTGACTGGACAAGGCATAAGGATAAGGGTCTAAAGCCAAGGAAGAAACTCCCTCATGAGTCTTCAGTGTCCTTCCATTGTATCTGGAACAGCTACTCTCAAAGGCCTCTGCCTAGCAGATGATCATCAGACTCATTTCCTGTAGTTCCTACCCTCCTTAGTTTTTTCATGGCAATTATCACTGCCTACAGACTAAGAAAGGATGCAGGTATGGTTATTAAATGGTACCATGCACCTATTTGCAGAACTGCACCTTTTATCCTGTCAGGTGCCCATATTGCCAATCCTGCAGATTTCATTATGAGCAGTGACTACGTTCAGCCAAGATTTCTGTCTGATTCCTTCTGATTTCCTACTATGCTGCCTTTCCAGTATATTAGTTCCTCTACCATACCTCAGAAGATGGCCTGGTGGTGTACCCCAGACCTGCACAGCCTGGATAAGCATGCATCAAGAATTATTCTTGTAGGCATTTGTAAGCAATAATAATATTGCCATCAACTGGCAACCTAAAACCTTGTTTTTCAGTGCTCTGAGTCCTCTCAGCTATTACCTGTGGTGAGTCTGGCCTTACATCACCTGACACGATATCTCCATGGTTTTACTTTGTGGTGGTCTCTCTGAATATTTGGATTTGTCAGAAATGATATCAAACAAAATTGTTCAACTCATTCCAGAGGCATCTTCATCTCCTGAAATTACTTCCCACTTGTACCTCTGTTCAATGGATTGTAATAAGAAAGAGGAGAGAGGACCCTGTTGTGAGTGGTGGGGCTAGTGCCCCTAGAAAGTTTAGTGGGAATTATTCAGGCATCTTGAACTTGTTTTGTGACCTTTGCTAGATTATATGATCCTGCTCTGGCAGGGGGTTTGGAAAGTCCCTTCCAACCCCTGACATCCTCTGATCCTGCGATTAATGCATGTGCAGCCATTCACTTAAGGAGGATATAATGCAACCTTGTTTAGGTAACACCTCTAACTATGATTAACAAAGACATAGTTGAAACACAGCATGTCCACCCAGCCAACACAGGCTTCCTTTGGTTTACAGCTTCCATTTGCACGTCATATCATTTAGGAAAAGCAATATACTGCTAAGTTAGCAGCAATATCATGCAAATGAACATTTTGACAGGGAGGTGTTCTTCTTGCAACAGATCAGCCTGCTTTTGCTTTGACATTTTGTTCCAGAAGGCTGTAAACCACTGATTGTTCAATTGTACTGAATGAGATATGTGATATTTTTCACTATATTGAAAATATGCAGCTTTCTCAATTATTTTTTTCATGATGCCAATCTGCATGCCATTTCTGCATGTCAAGCCTTTTTGAGACGTAATTCCCACTAGTTGTGAAAATTTGAGGTTGGTACCTTATGGTGAGTACTGTTCAGTTCTGAAGTGCTGCTTCCTACATCGCTTTCTTTCCAAGCACTGTTAGAAAAATGATCCCTGAAATTGTGAGTGGTTCTGCACTCAGCAAGGGAAGGCAGAGCTGGTGTCCTCAGTTTCTGCTACAGCTGAGGAGCAGTTTGGGCTCAGTGGGAGATCTAAGGTAGCTTTTTCACCTATGGCACCCCTAAGGCTGCTCTCCCTCAGCAACTGCTGAGCCAACAGAAATGGTGGGTGTAAGAAATGGAGAGCAAGAGGCAAGCTCAGGCTGTCCAAGTTGTGTTTCAGAGGACCTCTCTTCTAAGCATAGCCTGTGGAGGGAAACATGGAAGCTACTCACCACAACTCAGCCATTCAAAGCATTTAATTCCCCAAAGTACCTTCCACATAAGATCAATATAGCAAAGTCCTTCCTACTGAAGGGCATAAAGTTTCCGGCTGTTCTTCTTTATAGGATAACATTTTCCTCAGAATTGCATTGTATTGTTGATCAAATTTAGCTTATCTCCTGGAAGGTCGTAAAAGAAAATCTTGGGGCATGTTTTACCCCAGAGAGTGTTTGAGGTGATCGCTGTGGGAAGTGCAATGCCAGGATTCCCCAGATGGCATTACTGGGGCTCACATGATCCCCTCAGGAAGATTGCTCTGAATGCACCATCCCTCAAACAAGCAGAAGAAAAATCTCTACATCAAGTTACAGAATTTCCATTTACTTAATTAGTGTGTGCAACCAAAACACAATGAAAACTCATCTTTAATGCTGTTAACTAAAGCCTCAGGTAGGCACACTCTTACTGAACAGCCTCAGCCATTAACCTTGCTATGTTAAATATTTCAGAACGGGAAAGCCACAGCTTCAGCTCTCCTCTAGCCTCAGCAAGGATGGAAGTCCTGATAGAAACTCTGATCTCCCCATTCTAGAGCTTCAGACACACAGGATCACAAGATGTCAGGGGTTGGAAGGGACCTTGGAGATCTTTGAGTCCAACCCCCCTGCCAGAGCAAGATCATCTAATCCAGCACAGGTCACACAGGATCAGATCCAGGCGGGGTTTGAAAATCTCCAGAGAAGGAGCCTCCACAACCTCTCTGGGGAGTCTGTTCCAGTGCTCTGGGACCCTTACAGTAAAGAAGTTCCTCCTCATGTTAAGGTGGAACCTCTTGTGCTCCAGCTTACATCCAGACCCCATCGGATCTGATTGTGGCCTTCCCCAAAGCCAGCTGCTGCAGCTCACAGCATCACTGCTGAAATCAGAAAAGCAAGAAAGATGTTATTTTTAAACTGACATAAGCAATTCCCAGTTGCTCAAAATAACTGGACATTTTTTTAAGATATTGAAAAGATCAAGGATTCAACATGTGCCCCAACATGAAATGCTCATGACCTGCCCAGACTCTCAGAGGTAGTGAATGGATGGTATGATTTTTGGAGAGTGCTTCTCTTTGGACAGCATTCATCTCTGGATAAAAACATACAGTGCTACTAAGGAAGTGATTTCTTTAAAGCTCTGCACATCACTATAGGCAGCTGCTTAAGGTCAGTATTTCCCAAATGTTTGATTTCCAGTCAGTAAGTTTCAGTGTTCCCACAAATGTAGTTTCATCCCATATCCCATTCTGCATAATTTAGTCCTCAGCAGGTAAAATTAAGCTGTAAGTTCCTTGCACATAGTCACACTTAATAAAATTTATCCCACTGCCTGCAGATGCTCTGTTCTGTGATCCTGCTCTTCAGAAATCCCTACTAGTCAGGTTTCCTGGCAGATAGATTCTGTTTATTAAAACAACAACAAAAAAAAAATAGCCTGCAGCATAGAAGTCTGGACAAATTAGATGCTCAGAAACGGCTTCAAACAGTAATCTAGTTCTAGGGTCACTTAATCATTTCAGAAGAAAACCAATAGAAATGCTGATCACACTAAAGCTGTGAATGGGTCATGAAGCTTCATCCCATAAAATGGTTTTTCCACTAGCACAGGGCAGGTATTGCCACCGCTACCCCCACGGCCTCACCGCTGTGGCTTCAGCAGCTCCCGATGGTTGTACCCACCAGGGCCAGAGGCTCAGCCGTGCGAGGGGGCTGACACATAGATAACAGTGGTCCATGCACATCTGGGGAGCAGGAACTCCTTCGTTAGTTCCAGACACTTAAGTCAGAGCCTGAACTTATACACCAAATGCCTCCTTCTCTACCTGCAGTGTGCAGTCCGGGGATGGGGGATGCATCTCAGGTAGCAGTGGCTGTTGGAGCAGCGACAGGAGTGTGCTGGAGCTTGGGTGCTTTTCTAGGTGTCTCTTCAATAGCACATGCTTACAGTTGAGAGAAGAGGAAATTATTCAAGGAAATTATCCACCTGTGGAGCTGGACTAGGGCTGATATGTGTTTGCTGGGACCAGTATTGCACCCCTCTTCTCTAGTTATACAACACACATTTAACAACTAGAACTTTAAGCAGCTGTGAAGAAAATTGTCCAGACACCAGAACTGGCTCCATTAGGTCCTTCAGAGCTAACTCCATCAGGAGTGTGTTGGGACAGATAAGAACTCATTTCCATCTGTGTACAATCCAGCCATATAGTGCTGCTGGCAGAAAATTCAACTTATTAAGCCTAAAAATAGGATTTCTTTCCTCAAACAAGTTCAATCGGAAGATGAAACTGGGGACTGTAACTGATGACTCTGTTTACTTAAAAAGGGCAGTTCTGAGCTCGTTGCCTCTCTCCACAACACCAGGCCTCAAAGTGCTGCAAGGTGAGATTGCCCAGAACTTCTGCCCCAAAAACCTCTCTGCCAGCACATAGCTGGAAGCGCTGTTTAATGTATAATCCTGCTTGCCAGCATCAATTAGGGATTTCTTGACCTTCATTAAAAAGAAT
This sequence comes from Megaceryle maxima, assembly GCA_024605025.1. Classification (NCBI taxonomy): domain Eukaryota; kingdom Metazoa; phylum Chordata; class Aves; order Coraciiformes; family Cerylidae; genus Megaceryle; species Megaceryle maxima. The sequence goes on along the minus strand of JANHGN010007299.1, from coordinate 80,759 downwards.
TTAAAATTTAAATCTTCAGGAAGAAGTTGAAGGTCTGTGGAAATGGTCCATACAGGGTTGTTAGTAATACTCTCTTCCGCTCTGCTGTTTCTCAGTGGTCTCAGAGGTGAGCTGCAATAAGCCATGCTACCTCAGCTTCATGTCCCAGCAATTAACTTCCTGACTAATAGCAAAAACCGTTCCAGCTCAAATGGTCTTAACTGGCAAAGTACAAACAAGCCCCTCAGACTGCTCCTCATGACACAGCCTCATGAGCCAAACTGTTAACGATTTGTACTTTGTACAGTGCATTTCTAAAATGTAATAACTGCTAGAAGGGAATCAGTCAGATGGGGAGAAATTTGGATCATCTGTTTTGAAAACATGATCCCACTAGCCATTGTCTTCCCCAAATCTTCAACATGATCCATTGGAGGGCTGGGAGTTGGGTTGGGATGTTACATAATTCTCACAAGAGGAAAGGTAATAATGCAGGCATGTTGGGTGCAGAAAGGAAGAAATCACAGTTCCCGTGTTTTGGGCCACCCCATCAAGCAGCAAAGGCTGTCACATTACTGAAAAGCCAGGTGGATTCCCACACTGAGGTCTGCACTTTCACCCCCTCCCCACGGGAGGTATCTTGCTACTGTGTTTTCACTGCACTTCCCGTGGACTACTAATTGCTTAATCAGAATAGTACATTCTTGTGAACCTGTTCTTCCTCCAAAAAGACAGGTCCTTCCTTTAGACTGGGACTACAACAGCTATGTACCATTTTTACTACGGGTATGGCACCTTTAGCTGATAATCAAATACTCTTTTTGGCTGAAGAAGTGTTTTAAGCCTTTGCACTTGCTTCTTCTTAGAATGCCAAAATAACATCTGAACCTCTGGAAGAATTTGTTTCCATTGATTAAAAGGGAGTAGGATATAAATCCTGAGTCTACTTCCCTGACTGAGATCAGAAGAAAGGAAAAGTTTCTGCATTGAGATCAAGATCCTTCAAGCCCATCCTCAGCACTTTGTATCACTCGGCTGTAGCTCCACAGGGTGGAAATATTTGGCTAAATATGTTCTGGAAAGCAACTTGGCCTTGTTTCTCATTATGCAAAAGAGCTACAACTTCAGCAGAGCTACAACATGTCTCCTTCCCACACTGCTTTCCTTTGTGCTCTGCAGAGCCCATCTTAGGAGGAACCAGTAGGACAAGCCAGCAGAAGGCAGGCAAAATAGTACTACTTGCTCCATGACAGTTTTCTCTTTGAAGGAGACTTCTCTGGCCAAATTTTGTGCGATCCATGACTTAACAGAGTGGAATGAATGCCTTGGTTACTCACACTCCCCAGGGATGCTGTGTTCAAATCAGTTTCTGCCAAAATCACATAGCCATCTGTTTTGTCTGTACATCTATTGTTGTATTTTTTAAAGTCCCAGGAGTGGGGTGGAGTGTTACAGCTTGAGTTATCTTCAGTGCTGCCACTGGGAATGCCACGGAATCCTATAGTGTTCCACCTGTCTGAATTTCATGGGAATAAATAAAAAATTCCCTTGGATACAATTAAAGCCTCAATCTTCAATAATGCAGAACTGTTGCCTCACTTATTGACAGTTTATGTGTTTGCATCGCTCCACAAAGTTTTTCAGAGGTAGCTTCTCTCATTTTGTAGCACTTAGTGCCATGGTCTGGCTGATGTCCTGGTGTTGGGTCATAGCTGGACTTGATGATCTTGGAGGTCTATTCCAGCCTCAGTAATTCTGTGGTTTTTCTTTCCATTCTTCTCCAGAAAGGTAGAAATAAAAGCATGACCGTGTTTCTCTGTGTCCTTGTTTCTCTGCTTCACCCAAGAAAGAGATTGGAGCCAGGAGGTTTCTTCATATGGCTCTGTGTGTAAGACAGAACAGCTTTAAAGCTGTCCTAGGTATCAGAAAGCTGGCCAGGAACAGGCAAAACATGGCCTCAGCCTCTGCACCAAAACACACTGGCATGGTAAAAAATGCTACAGGGAATATTTTCTGGAATTACTGGGGCATTCCCTGGGAGTTATTTCCACCAGGATAGATGTTTTTTCATGCAAATTAAGTGGTTTGAGAGAATCAGAGTTTTAGAATGTTTCCTCATTAGTCTTTTGATAAATGCACAAAGTTATGAAGACATCTGAAAGGGAGTGTGTGTTTTCTCGATTGCTAACTATGCTCAGTGATTCATTCCTCTGTCTGAAAGAAGCAAAGGTTCATTTCCCTAAGAAACATTACAAACCCCAGAGAAAGACCTTTATCTGGTTAAATAACTGCCCATGAATCAGGTACTTTCTTCTCTCTTCCTGAAAATAAAGAAAGTTCAGAATTGGTAGCTAGTCCTGCAGGAAAGGGAGGAATCTATAGTAGGAGAGAAGTAATTTCCATTATCTTAACTAGAGCAATAATCTCAGATGGATTAGTAAAATCCAGCAGTTGCTATCCCCACAGGACAGAACTGATGAAATGTCTCTTGCATGATGGTCTTGTGCCAAAGAATACACAACTTTTTTTTTTTTTTTTCTTTTGAACTGTGCAGTTCAGCAAAACTGACAGCGTGGAGTGAGGGTAGGCCAAAGATGAGTGGTAACATCACCAGACCCAAAACTCACTTGGGGCTGTCGAATCCCCCCAAAGGAAAGTGCGAAAAGGTGTTTCTGCTTATTCCAGTTGATTAGCTTCTGTCCTTCATCTTTTTTTTTTCTCCTCAAAAGCTGTGTTTAAGGCAAAAATGCAGGAATTGGAGGTGGCGACAAGCAATTCCTCTGCGCTCCTTCTCCTTGTGCTCATTTCACTTGCTTATTTTTATCTCACTTATCTTGTGTCAGTCTCAAAAGGAGCAAATGTATTGCCATTTTTTCATGTCCTCACGTGTACACACAGGCACGTAGACTCACACCCCTCTTCAAAAACAGCAAAAAGCAGCTTGGGTTTGAACGACAGAAATTGCAATGAACTTAAAATGGTAGAAACTGGCTTTCTGCTTGAGTCATAGAATCATTATGGTTGGAAAGGACCTCTAGGATCATCAAGTCCAACCTTCATCCTAACATCTGTCTATCCATTAGACCAGAGCCTCAAGTGATGCATCTACTTGTTTTTTAAACCCCTCCAGGGATGGTGACTCCACCCCCTCCCTGGACAGCCTGTTTCAGTGCCCAACCACTCTCCCAGGAAAGAATTCCTTCCTAATATCCACTCTAAACCTCCTCTGATGCAACTTGAGGCCATTTCCTCTCGTTTTATCATCAGTAATTTGGGAGAAGAGACCAACAGCAGCCTCGCTACAGCCTCCTTTCAGGCAGCTGTAGAGAGCA
>JANHGN010007299.1:51891-70824 GCA_024605025.1 Megaceryle maxima | reverse complement strand
TTCCATTTTTATTATTATTATTTCCATGTCCATTCAGGCTGTTCCAGTTCCCTTCTCTAGTGGCTGAGTCTCTCTCCTTTATTCCCTTTCTCTTCCCCCTTGGGGAGGGAGGGGGGTTAGCAGAGAGTGGCTGTTACAGGTCTAAGGGGCCACCCTGACCCCAAACCCTGACAATGACCATTCTCAGTATGTCTGAAATAGAACATCAAGGCATCCTGACTCTTTAGTCCCACTGTTGTCTTCTGCTCACAGTAATAAAAATGTTGTTAGTCCTTGTCTCTAGGGAGAAGAGATGCCAACAGAGAGAAGGTGATTTATAGAAGACAAATGAGAAAGGTTGACTAACTCTCTCATTTAGGGCCTGATTGTGCTATTGTTATTCATGAAGAATAGTTGCTTTGTCTCATCAGGACCTACTCTCAAATTAGCCTCAACTTAGTTCTTGGCCTTAGCAAAGGCTGAAAAAAAGGCCTTGAAAAGTCATGGGTTTTCAGCAACATATGTGCTAAGCAACCCTTAACACAGCAGCCCATTCTGCAGTGCGGCAGAGAGAGCTTCTCTTGGCACAGCCTGCAGCTGCAGGACAAGTCTTAGCTGTCAGTCTCACTTCAACTACCTGCATGGCCAGGCATCTCAAGAAGCAATATCACAACTAAAAAAAGTCAAAAGGAAAATGGGATGAGTTGATCAATCTAACATTTTTTCTAGTGCAGCCTGAGCCATTATTGCAGTTAGTAAGCCATATCTTACTGTTTTAGTCAAATGATTGCTACCATCATGTATTACCTTCAAATCCATCACTATTAGAGGGTGAATGCTGGAAATACAGGCTCCTCATTATCCTCAGATGCCTCTACATTAAGTCAAAAGAGAAAATTTTTTTTTTTTTTTTCTCCTATCTGAGCCATGAAACTGGAAAAGTTTATCCAATAGCAAAGGCTGTTGAAGCAGCTCTCATACATCCCAGCCAGATGTCCGTTCTGTGGTTTTCCTGAAGGCAATGAGGCTGTGACATAACCAGGGAAACACAAAGCCCACCTCGCACAACGAGGCTTGCACATCAACCCCAGTGTTAATAGAGCTCATGCACTTCTGCAAAGATGGAGAGGAGTCTGTAACAAGCTAAACACCCAGGGCATGTGGCCACAGAAAATGTCATACTGTGGAATATCACTGCTCATCTCTAGTGACACTTTGCTAGTACATCCTGGGTTTGCTGTAAGATGTAATAGCTGTGGACAGGCTTTGATTGCTGTGAAATTTTGGTGAGGAATTTGGAAGGGAGGTGCCCAGGACATAGAATTTAATCAGCTGTATAAGTCTCATTTAGAAAGTCTTCAGTAATCTTCTGTCTCATCACTGTGTTCCTTGAAACCTTAATCTATTTTTCTTATTGAGATGTCTCTATCTTCAAACTACCTTCCCCGTTATTTAGGACTGCACTGGGGTTTTTTTCCATTTCTGAGGCTTCCTACCACCCCTTACAGGTTTACTCAGAGAATTTTTATTTCTCAGAAAAATCCAGTAACTCCCCTCCCTGCTCACCACAACACAGATGAAACTGTTAACTACAAATGAAGTGGGCTAAGACACGAACGTACATCTGCCACTGGTAGCCTCTTAGGCATGGTAAATGGAAAAGAGTTTAGCTATCTTGTGATCCTTGTGGGACATGATCTGGAATTTGGGCAATTACTTAGAGCTGCTTTGCGGGGATACCTTTGTTTATGCACAAGAAATCATTGGCATGTCCATACCCAGCGTTCCTCTCGCCATGCTGTGGGTAGCAATGGTGACCCTCCTAGTGCAGTGCTGCAGCACTAAAGCTCAGAACTACTGACTCCAAGCATCAGGCTAATCTACACCGTGAATTTCCCAGCCTGGGTGGTTACTTAACACTATTTATGAATGTTTACGCCTGTATTTAATTTCCTGTGGTGTTTGAAGTCCTTCTAGGAGACTTGCAAAAGTGGCATCATATATTTCCCAGAGAAACTTTTGTTCAGCATAAATAAAACATTACGCAGCAACTTCAAATCCCTGATAATTAAACATAAGACTTTTCTAACATGCTGGATCCAGGGCAGCTACGGGAACAATACGCTGTGTTGCTGAGCAGACTTCAGAGTCCAGTTTGTGCACTGAGTTCACTTAAACGCCTCGATGCTCAGGTGTTTCTTAAAGCTGCACATTTAAGCACAGTGTTAGGAAGACGGGAAGGTATATAAAGGACAAGTTAGGAAGGAAAATAATCAGATCGGTGGAATTTTGAATGGACGAGGAGAAGCAAGCAATTCAAGTGCTAGAAAGGAGAGACAGGAGGAAGCAGACGAGATGTCAGAAGTGTTTTATCTGCTTGAGTAGAGAGAAACGTGTTGATCTCCAAAATGCCTTGGAGAAGGTTTAAGCAGGTAGGGCTCAAAAAGGACAGGAACCAAAGACTGAGTCAACAAGTTGTTTAAAGGGTTTTAAATTTTTAAAAAGGGCAGTTTTTAATAGTTTGAATTCTTTGTTTCCTCTGCTGCTGCTGTGCTGTGACTAAAGAAATTTTTAATCTCATCTTCTCAGCCTTCTCTGAGCCACAGCTGCGCCCAATGGCAAAAACAGTCTGTTCTCATGAAAATGCCTGTGACTGGAATGAGGAATCAGCCCAACCACAGCAGTAGCAAGGAAGGGCTCACAAAGGCTGTGAGAGAAAGCCCTGGTTAACGCACTTGCTAATTCACTGCACTTTCACTTAGTAATTAGCAAGCATGATGGAAAGAAGAAAAGCCAACAATGCAGGCCACATTCTTGGCTACTGTAAACACCAATTTACACTATCTAAGACTATGGCCCCTTGATACTCCAAGGGAAATGACACTTGTTTGCTGTTTGGTTTGATATAAGTAGCAATTACTCTGGACTTAATTTTAGAGTTGTGGACCAAATTATTTGAGCAGGCACTTTCTGAATTATCCATCATGCCCATTCCCTTCTGCAGAGCTGCAAAGTTATCACTAACTGCATTAAACTAATATCTTTTCATTCTAGTTGTACTGTACCAACTCGATACACACTTCCCCTCTTGTGAAGCAATTCTGCTTTCCTGTAAGATGGGCTGCTTGAGAAAGTAGTCACCTAAACAGCACCAGCACTGGGTAGGCCAAAAAGCAGCACGAATCATTCCCTAAGGTGAAAAAAAAAAAAAAAATGCTAATTTTCAGCTCAAAAAGAGAGCACTGTTCACACTTAATAATCTCCGTATATTAATAAGGAAAATTTACTCCTGTTGGCATTCAAAGCTGAAGTAGCTGGTTCCCAATTAACTTGTTTCCTTCCAAGCAGAATGTTTGCTATGTTGGACAGAATAAGCAGGATACTAGTGCTTCTTTCCCCCGTAACTGTTCAGTGTTCTGTGCAGTAGCTGTGAAACCCACTGTACGACTGAGCCATCTGGTCTTGTGTTTCAAAGCCATCACTTCAGAGAAACGTTCATGCAGGTTTTGTTTTTCCAAATCTATGTAGAGCTTGTCCAAACAGACAAACTTTGTGAGGGAGGAGGCTGGACTGCACATCACAGCATCCTTGTTTACTGGCAAATCTCACACAAGGACCAGTGCAGGAACATCTCTTTGAAGGATAAAAGCATTAATCTTTCTTAGTACTCCCTGCCAATAAAATTAGGTATAAGTTACTTATTGACATAGTCACTAAGCAGACTGATTGCTTGAAATTCTTTCCTACTCTTAGATGGAAGCTGCTTTATAAACTCAAAATATTTTTACTTAGGTGGCAAATATGCTTTCATAATAATTAGTCCAGTAGAAATACCCTTATGCTATCACTCAGAGAATAAAGACCAGTGGCTTGAACTTTTCTTTAAAATTACTATGTTTAGAAAAGGAGAACACTTAAAGAGTTAGAAGTTGCATGTAATGAACCACATAATTATGACTGGTTTAATCTTAAAGAGAAGAAAAAAAATACTGGGCCACATCTTGACATTGATGGAACTATGCTGATGATGCCATGGCAGAATGTGATTCACGACTGTATTTTTCTATCCTTTCATTCCCACTGTGCTTGTTTATTCACATTAAAATGGGGACTAGCTCAGACAAAAGTACAGCTGAAACACATAATGGAGGCAGCAGCCATCTTCTTAAATCCACCAGCAAAGCTACTGCTGAATGGGCTCTGTGGGGTTGACAGTCCTGCCTGGCATTCAAGATAGGACACAAGTCATCAGAAAAGCAATTTTGTCCTTTGACTATGGTCATAAATTGCAACACAGGGTATTGTGATTGAATGTAAGGGGTGAAAAATAAAATATTAGAACAATTAAGCACTGGATCACATTGCCCAGACAGGCTGGGGAGTCTCTGTCCTTGGAGGCTGCTCTGTCTTGCCTGAACAAAACCCTGATCTGAAGTCAATATTGACCCGACTGTGAGCAGGAGGCTGTACCTGAGAACTCATGTGGTCCCTTCCCACCACGGTGATTCTCTAATGCTATTAGGCATGAAAAATCATTGTTGTTTAGATTTGTGCTTAAAAATAAAGCCAGAGAAAATGGTTAACTCCTTCACTGAGAATTTAGAATATCTTAATATAGTTCTTAAAATTTATATTCAACAGATTTGACTTTTTACCTAGATGAAAGCAAACACAGCAAGGATATCCTATCGTGAACCTATTTAAGGTTTTTTTTTTTTCCCCATAGGCTCTTGCCTTGAGGAAGGAAAAAGAACATCTGTTCTTTTGGCACCAGCTAAGGGTTTAAGTCTTCCCAGTCTTGAGGAGTGCTTCATAAACAAAGTCTGAGATCACTGGATGTTCCAACAAAACTGTTTGTGCAATCAGGCTACGGTGGTTGCAAAAGCAGCAGCACTGAGGCTGCCATGAGGTAGCAAGGAAACCTGCAGCGGCATACAGTCAATCATTTCAGAGATTTGCCTTTCAGGTGACGAGGGGGTCTGAGAACATTCAGGCATATAAATGAGCCCCAGAGTAATTCTTTGTTCTAAAAGGGGATTCCAAATTTCAGTCACTCACAAATACACAAGAATTGTCACTCTCCGGTCAGCGGTTAGCGGGGTAACAGAAGGGTAGACAGACAGGTTGGGATTTATATCTCATCCGTCTTCTGAGTCTTTCAGTACCATTTTGGTTACTCTGATGTAGATAAGTGACAGCAAAGCTGCATAAAATCCCCTCTCTCCTGCCACGTGACATACAACAGAGTGGATGACTGTTCACAGGAGCAGGAGGCCACTGCACGGTCCATCCCCTCCCCACCTCCTGCCTTCTGCCTGGCAGAGCTGCTCCAGCCCCTGGCTCCTGTTGATAGGCTGCATCTGCTGACACTTTTTAGTGTGAGCCAGTGGGATTTAAAGTGATGGAGGCAGCTCCAACAAATTTATGTTTCCTTTCAATACTGGATGCAGAAGAGTCCACAAATGTTTCCCAGATTCTCAATTCTGAAAATTCTTGAAACAAAATGAAGGTAATACCTGTTGTGCCAGAACAGCTGCATTTTCTCATCTTTTGGGGGTTCTAGCAGAGGACATTAATACTTTTTCAGTATACTTTTGGAGGACAGTCGGGTAGTGCAGAAGAAACAAATTGTCTCTGGAATTTTGGAGGTGTTGCCTTCAGTCAGGAAGCATCCTGAGTCCCTCCCACAAGCAACTCAGGAGAAAAGTACTCAGAACTCTTTAGCAAAGTTTCTGGGCTACAATGATTGATTATTTAATGTCTCCAGGTTCCTGACAGGACCACTGTTTTTTCTGTGCAGTCAAAGACTTCAGACCTCAGTATGTCCGGCAGACAGTTTCTGAGGAGTCCAGGGCCAGTAGCTCAGGACCAGCTGCCCCAGGACTGCAGACATCATTTCTGTCTCCTGAGATTTTAGGTATTGTGAGCATGTCTACAGGAACAAAACCACATTTGACCACAGAGGCACTACCCAAAAAACAGTACCAAATTTCCCTGCTTTGTTTTATGACCACATGGAGTTGCCCCATGAAATGACTGTAAAACCAACTGGCACACATCTACCAGGGAGCATAAATTGCCACCATCCTCTTTTTCCATTTGCAGCTGCCTCAGCCTGTCACACTGTCACTGCCACTAGATGCCTCTCTGTCCCAGATGTGCCCTTTCTTTTCATACCATTTCTATCACTAATTACTTAACGCCAGCTTTTGTAATCTGTATTTCAATGGCTAGCTGAGGATTCCTTGGAATCTGAGTTAGAAGGATGGTTAAAGACAGGGTAGACAAGACCCTGCCTCTATCTATGCTTTCATTTCCCATTGGCTCCAGTGGGGCCAGGATGCCACTTTTGGTGTCTGAGAATTAAGTACAAGCATGAATCAATCATGAAAACATGAACATGAAAACAATCATGAAAAGCAGTCACACTTGGCTTTTTCTTCCTCATTAAAAACAATATGACATTTTCTTCAAGCCCTAGCCGGGTGAATGCCATGATGTCTAATCAATTTGCTACACAGTCAGTTTAACCAGTTGTTTTGGGATGGCTCATTCTGTGTGTGCACAGATGTTGTAGAGCCATTTCAAGGGCTGTTTGTCTTTCCTCAACTACCAGGCAGAAGCCACTGTCAGGGTTTCCCAAATGACAGTGTCTGGAGACCCTGAATGAAGTTTCTCACAGGGGAAAAGTGGTGGTTTTCTCATCAAGGATCTATCTGGTGTGCAACATGAATGTCAGGGAGGTGCAACCCTGATCAGTTATCAGGAGACAGGATCGAGACTGGAAATTACAAAGCTGTGTTTTGTTGCTTCAAAGCTGGTGGGAACAAGAGCTTAAAGGATGAAGAGGGTAATCAATCCTGGGAATGTGCTGTGTAGACTTTGGAGAAGAGAGAGTAATTATCCTCTCTAATCTCTCCCTGTAGCCCTCAGCAGCGTGTGGCCAAATATTAAATGAGTAATTCAGGAAGGGAGAATATAAAGTAACCATATGCACAAATACTAGGTTTTTTTCTTCCTTATTTCTTAGCATACGGAGCTGCTACATTTCTTCAAAGCAGCATCACCTAAGGCCTTGATTTGCCTTACACTGAAGTCCCCAAAAGGGATTTTAGAATCATTGAATGTATTGGGTTGGAAGGAACCTCTAAAGGTCATCTGGTCCAACCCCCCTGCAATAAGCAGGGACAACTCCAATTAGGTCAGGCTGCTCAGAGCCCCATCAAGCCTGGCCTTGAATGTCTCCAGGGATGGGGCCTCCACCACCTCTCTAGGGAGCCCATTCCAGTCTTCTATCACCCTCAGATTAAAGAACTTTTTTTCTAATGTCTAACCTAAATCTTACCCTTTTCTAGCTTAAAACCATTACCCCTTGTCCAGCTTTCACCTTCAATGCCTGCCTGTGAGGCTCACAACTGCAGGTGCCACTGCTGCTGGCCAGCAGAGCTTGTGGACTCCCATTTGGATCTGTTGGGATGGACTGTGATGGGTGAAGCTGGGGCTCACAGGGGCTCCTGAGCACCAGCACTGCTGGCACAGGAGCCTCTGTGTTTGCACTGGTTCCCAGCTGGGAATGGCCAGGCTGTGATCACTCCAGACTTAGCACCCCACACAGCATCTGAGAAATGGGCAAGGCGTCTTCACTTCTATTGCTGATCCAGATGGAGAGCCCAAGTATGCCCTTCACAGACTGACTTGCTTTCCCAGAAGCACTGACCTCAGTGTTTACATTTTTGAACAAAACTCCAAATCTCTTTTATTGTCTCCTGAGAGGCAGAAAAAAGCATCTGTGATTATTGCACATATATTTTAAAAGACAATCACTACCATTCGCACAGACCAGGAGCTTTCCCATGCATGCTGCTACAGGCATTGTGTCCCCCCCACCCAGTTCCCACATGTTTTCAGGCAGCAGAGAAGGAAGAATCCTATTTTTCCTTTAGCACATCTCACACTTCCTCTGTTGTATTCTCCTCCTCCTCCAGAAAGGGAATACTCTTTCCTTTTCACATAGCTTAGCCTTCCGGAGTTGAAAAGTCTCTCTAGACCTGATCCTCCCACATTTCCATTTACTGCTCTGGAGAGTAACCCATATTTGAAACACAAGAGAAACTCTCAGGGTGTTCCATGACATGGTTTCTGAAAAAGTGAAAAAGGCCACCAGGTATCTCATTATGAGTTGGCAGCTGGGAAAGGAGTTGATAATGACATGCTTCAGTACATCAGTAATAATTTTACTCTTTGTCGATTCCAACATTTTTGTTGAAGATACTGATACTACAGATCAAGTCCCACCTGAATCACATAATGACAGAATGGTAGGGGTTGGAAGGGACCTTTGGAGATCATCGAGTCCAAGCCCCCTCATAAAGCAGATTCACTTAGAGCAGGCTGCACAGGATCATGTCCAGGCAGGTTTTGAAAGTCTCTAGAGAAGGAGAACCCACAGCCTTTCTGGGCAGCCTGTTCCAGTGTTCCATAATCCTCAAAGTAAAGAAGTTTTTCCTTATGTTTTTGTCCCCAGGGATGAGGATGAGATGGAGTCATCACCTTCTGCTGTCTTTCAGGTGGTTGGTGACCCACAGACTGTAGATGGAGGAAGTTCTTGCTCCTGTTTTTGCTCTTTTATCACACAGTTTCCACCCCTCTGACACAGGAAGAACAGAATTAGCCATTGTTGCTTTGAGTCAGAGCTCCAAAGAGTCATCTTCCCTTTCCCAAACGAGTCATTGGTTGCTTGGCTGCGGTGGAGTTGAGAAAGGCCCTCTTGGTAATGATTTTGAGCAACCATGAGCCACGTCCCTTACTTCCTCAGAGTGAGCCAGCAAACACTCCACTCTGGGATAAGCTCGGTCTGTAGGTTCAAGGATAACAGAGTTACTCTGATACACTCCCAAAGACAGCATTAAATTCCTTGGAGACAAAATCAAGCTGAGTTCACAGCTTTGGTGCCAAGGGAAGAAAATCCATGTTTCAGTTAAAGAAGAAAGAGAGGGGAGTACATTCAGTGCAACATTATTAACCTCTTTTTTTTTAACTTCTTTTTAACCAGACATGTTTGAAATTGAGTTAATGATTCTCCTGCTGTTCTAATTTTAAAAATTTCCTTTACATCACTGAAAAGAATTCAAAACTTGCATTTAGTAAATCCAGTATGTGAAAGGTCCTTTGGGCTGGTAATAAGACTTTTGAAGCTGCAGAAATCAGTCTATGAAAAGACATTCACTGGATCCATTAATGTGGAGTGTATCTTCAAAAGGGAAAGCAGACTTACTGGAAAGTAATTCCTTCTCTTGCTCAGATGAGACTTTGATCTTTTTTAATCCAATCACGAACCTTACAAAGCCATTCACAATAATTGCAATCAGTGAGTACTACACAGACCTTTCATATTTTAAAGACACAGCCCCCAATATAACTTCACTTTTAGAAGCAGACTTAGCATTTGCAGTGCTGTGGCACTATCAGTGTGTTTTGTCACTTCTTAGTTCAGAAAGGTTTTCCATGTGAAGGTGGATTCACTGAGTGCGATGAGAGGAGAGCTCTAGTTTTCCTCTCCATATCTATGTGAACTACTCCATAATTTTCTTCTCTATCAACCTATCAAAATCACCATGATCATTGTTTCCCATCTTCAAAGATACCCTACACTTGCAGTTTGGGATAAGCATTCAGTGAAGGCTTTCAGAGCAGATATTTTAGGAGAAAAACAATGCATGGAAAAAAAACCCCAGAAAGCTCAAAGGCAGGAAGATCCTTATTTTCTAATTTGGGAAGTTATTAGATATGTCCTTGCTATTGTTAGTAGTGGTAGAAGCTTTGCTTGTTCAAAAGGCTCTGAGATGAGCTCCAGGGACATCAGGAGGGATTCCACTCCAATGCTGCCAGTTTCACTGCATGGAAGTCTCGTTTTCCAGCAAAAGTCTGGTGATGGTGGAGTGAGCTCCTCCAACGCTCCTTCTCCCAGTTTATTTTCCACACAGCCCAGCTCAGTGGTAAAGACCAAGGCAGTGTCAGCTAATGTGGCTGCTATTCTCACTAATTTTATGTTTTCCACCATACCTTGCAATACCTTATTCCAAGTGAACATCCCTACCTTTGAATCATCCTCCTCTCTCCAGTCTAGGATCTGACACCATTCCCCACCAAATTTCCAAGCCTCACCGCTACACTGATTGTTGAGATGAAAATTGACAACAGGCTAGTACAGAAAAATAAGACTTCATTTGAAACTCAGATTAATTTCACTCGCTGGAATCTGGCTTAGTTTCTGGAAACAGAAAAAAAATACGATTTCAAAAGCCCAGAACACTTGTAAAATTGTGTCGACTTCAACATTCATTAACAACCCGCAAGCTGTGCAGATCCTCTTTGAACAGACAGGATCAGTAAATAAGGTTTCAAGTATTTTCTCTGTAGGGTCTCAAAAAGGCTGTGAATAATGTTACTTGTAAATACTTAACAGTAATGGAAATGAACGAGTAATAAATTCGGTGTTGAACAAAAATGTACATTTCTGGAAAGATCCACAGAGCCATTTTTTTGTAGCAGCAAACATTTATATAGCTGATGAAATGAAGTAGTTAAGTACAGGGAAAATAAGGAGATAGGGTTTCATATCTCATGTAACCCTGAGTTTGCTAATGCAAAGCCAAGAGATTTTTTGGCAAAAGCCTGTGTATTTGTTTAGAAAAAGCTTTCAGAAAGAAGGTTTATATCAAATTCTCAAGGACATTTTTGCCTAGAGCTGATAATGGTTGCATTTATAGCTATTACCATCAAGAAAGCTGCTTTCAAATCATAATCATCTGAACATGAGGAGAAGGAGCTGAACTGAGTCCAGATGAAAGAAAGGCTGTTTTCAGCAAGAAGGTACAGTCGATATCTGTGCTGGGAGACTGATAGCCTGACACGGTAGGAAGTCTGCACGGACCTAATAGAGACAAATGAATACTGAATGGAGATTTGCTTCTCTCGGGTGCTTCCAAAAGGAAAAGCTTCACATCACTTGCCACATATTGTATGTGTCGGAGCTATTACTGACCTCTAGTTGTAGTTAGTCAGGGAGGGCTGAATACCTTATGCTGCAGCTGGATCTGTGCCCTTCCATGCAGCCCGTCTTTTCTCACCCACTTCCCAGGAAACCTATTAAATGTCCTTGACTTGCTTTTTCTTTTCCTCTTTATAGCACTCTTTGATGAGGGCCAGACAGCCCCGTTAGATATTTGACATTAGTACAACTAGGAGAAAACCACTGCTCTATTTCCAAAAGCAATAAAAGGAGACATGAGGGGATGAGAGTGTGGTGGAGAAAGAGGGGACATTTAAACCACCAGGGCACCTCCAGACTCGGAGAACTGCTTAATCTGGGCCCCTGATGGACTTTGCACCAGGCTTCTCCACCACCCTGGCCACTTGCAGGATGAGCAGAGGGAACAGCTCCATGATTTGTTGTTGCACCCCTGAAGCAGAGGTCCAGCCTTGAAGGGACTGTGGCAGGATACGTGCTCTGCAGGTTGCATCCCTTCCCGCCAGCTGCCTGGCCCAGGCCTTGGGCTGCCACCCCTCTGTCTGAAGACCCCAGCCATAAATAACACTGCTGCTTATGGAAAGGATTTAACAAGAGGGACACAGGCCACTCTGATCAAAAAGCCACCTGAGACCCCGTGATCAGGCAAAGGAGACGCGAATGAGAAAAATAGCACAAGTAAAGTCCCTCTGTCCATTTTTTCCCCTGCATCAGAAACAGGGAACAACTTAAATAATCCACTTAAAGAACTTTCCAGTGACTTAGGTGGTTTGAACAACCTTCCTGAAAAAAAGAGAGACATAAAGCCCATTGGCCTTATGGTCCAAAAACCTATGGTGGTGTTCAGAAGATTCCTTTCACTTTGTCTCTTTGGATGCCCTGCAGCTTTGTAGCAATGTCCATGTCATCAAGAAAAGATGCCAACACATCTGGAGCAGTCTCTTTTTCTCCAGACTAACTAGATTTACTTGCTGTCTCATGTTATAGGATTAATCCATTTTTCCTGTAAGAAATGATCTGCCTGCCTTCAGGTTAGTTAGTTAGAGTTATGCTGACTCTGCTGCCAAGAGTCAATCTAGGCACAGTTGAGTAATGCCTTTCTAGAAGCAGTAATTATCATTTTCATCACTAAGTATTTGTTATGACTGGGTCTGAATCTCACCTAAGAGTTCCGTCATCAATCGCAGCCCAAATATCCCCTGTGCTTCCAAAGAAGCATCTCTTGTCCACAGTGGAAACAATGACTGTTGAATTAACTGGCATTGACAGTGTGGAATAAAGACTGACCTGATTGTTCAGTGTGGAAAGCCAAAATTTCATTTCCTCTCTTCATCTTCACCAGGCATTTTTCTTTTCCTTTCTATGAACCAAATAAAAATCAACAATTTAGTGACATTTTATAGCCCCCTGCTTTCATTCTACCCCTAGTGTTCAACAGCTCTGAAGGCTGTGATTTTAGTGTAAGAATAGTCATCTTAAAGCAAACAAATCTGTGAATTGAAAGAATACAGACAAAAAGTTGCCTTGGAAAAAAACTAAACTGATTCTATGCAAAATTAAAACAGCCATCCTCCATGATGACTCCAACAGCATGACTACAGCAAGAAGAAAATGCCATGCATGAAGAATAAGTTACAGAAAGATGGAAAAACATCTCACCATGTGGCTGACAGCAAAACATATTCTCCCTAAACAGTGATAATTCAGATGGAGACAGCAGCTTGTATGACTCAGAAAAGTTTTATCTGAATACATGTAAAATAGGAAAAAAAATCCAACCCACAATTAAATACAAACAACAGAGATCTTAAGAGATGGAGCCAAATCACCTGCTCATATTCAAACTTTGGGCATATTTAAACCAGTTACAAAGCTCTGGGCTGAGTCCAGCTTCATAGCTAAATCATAAATCTTCACAGGACCAGTGGAGAAGAAAATTAAAACATTCTGAGATTTTGGGACAAAAAATAAAGCAAGAAATCTAACTGATTTGAGGTAAAGTTCAAAAGTCAACTCTTAAACTGGCAGCCAGACCAGAAAATTGTTTTATGTTAGTGATCAGGGTTGTAGAAATGTTGTTTTTTAACAGATGTGCCATCATGATCCTCTACCCTTACACCAGAAGACCTGGACAAAAATTATAATCGAACTATAATCCTGGAATGGCAAAATCACTGCAGCCAAAAAATGCTTGTAGTTTACACACTTCAAGCACAAGATCAGCTTCAGGCTGAACAACCTCGCTAAAGGTTCTTGCACAAGGATTGTACAGAGAAAGCATCAAGCATCCCAGTGATGCTTCCTACCATACGTGATAGAGGAATAACACAAACCTTAGAGAAAAACCAAAACACTTCCTTTTGGAATGTTTTCATACCAAATTGCTGCACTCTGACAAGAAAAAGAAAGGAGACTTTGGGCTTGTTTTGTTTTCTTCTGAAGTTGCAGACACAGATTTGCACAGAGAGCACTGTCAGTAGGTGTTTCAGTTTAGGCTTGAGTGTCTGTGCAACGCATGAAGCAATGCATGACAGCCCACGTGCTACTCCACAAGACAGTCCTGTCCCTCAGTGCACACCAGTGTAAGCAGCCAGACACAAGGGAGTGACAGCCCCAGCACAGGGCAAGTCAGTGTCACACTTCAAGGCTATGATTTAATCTGGTTAGGTTTCCTATGTGCAGGTTCTCAGGTTTTACTTAAGAGTTAGTTTTACACGTTGATTCATCACTGCCACCAGCTCAAACTGCTGCAAAACACTCTTGTGTGAAAGTGCAGCCAGGCAAAGTAGGGAATAGTGGATTGGCAAAAGATATTTCATTATTACTTTTAGTCAGCTGCAGTCATCCTACATATCAGTAAAAAAGACATGATAAAAATTAGGTAGGATGCATCAAATATGCTGCAGAAATGTTACTGCCAAATACTGATGAGTTTATTGTGGGGGTTTGTCTGATATGCAAAGATTTAGTGAAATGTGACAGTCACTTCCTAATGAGGGATCAGCAAACTCAAGAGTATTTATCTAAAGGGCAGCGATACTTTCTCAAAGTAAAACTGAAATTTCTTAGTTTCAGCTGGATCTGGAAGAGGAACTGACCAGAATCCTATTTAAAAAGGTTGTTTTCATCATACGTTTACCAAGACTAACTTAGGCTATATCAGAAATCACAAAGGAGAATGAGCCTAAAAGAGATTTATGGCCTCATGTGGACCAAGGATGGCCCTGTGGCCTCATGCAGATAGCTGGTAGTGAGAGAGAAGGGCATCAGGCCATCAGTTGCTTTATTCTCTATTCCCACTACTAGGGAAATAGCAGCATCGATAATGAGTTGTGGCCATTGAGTTGTGTCCATAACCCTCCAGTTTAGCTGCCAGAGAGGGCAATAGTTATCTTAAAAGTTGTACATGTAGCTCAGAATGAGAGACCGCAGCGGCTGTTTGCTTTGGCGTTGTTCACACACTGGAGTTTGTAAATGTTGCTGCAGCAGGAAATATGGAATTTCTCCTTTCCTGATGTCAAAACAGGTTTTAGAAGAAGACAGTGATACTCAGTAAATGCAGAAGATTGGAACTACTCAGGATAATAACAAAAGCACTGACTGAAGCCATTTGGCCTTGAGAGTTTGCTCCTTAAAACTTATCCCAGAATTTCTTCCTGGGTTTTGTCACTTGCACCTCTCTCGTCTTTTTTTTTTTTGTGTGTGGGTTTCTGTCTGCTACATCCCCAGGTTTCATTCATGCTTCTTCATTCAGTGATACTGATGGTAACCTGAATCTTTCCTACGAGCTGGCTCCTTTCCCTGAAGTTCCCCCCAGAAGCAGAAATACTCAACCAGCCTTTGCTTATTTATGAGGTTCTGCAGTTGCTACCTATAATTTCTTCCTGGGGTCTGTCTGTGCATGTCTGTAAAAGGCAGCTAGCCCAAGAGGCATGGAACCAGTTTTCTAAAGGATACTTTTTTTTTCCTATATGGTGGACTCTTTATTTTATTAGGTTGGGTCTTTTTTTTTTCTTCCTGGAGTAGTTGATTCATATAAACACAGCCTGTCACATACAGAGGTACCTTGTGAACAGCTCAGCCATGAATGCGATGACACTTTTTACACAGTGAGTGTTGCTGAATAAATTTGTTGAACTATTTTAACAACTACTGAGTTCTCTGATTTCTTATAATCCTTGATACGACACATATATTGTTATCAGGAATTTTACACATTGTGGCTTATAAAAAAAAAAAACAGATGAAATATAGCAGCTGTGGTTTGCCTCTCCCTATGAAAGCTCTCACCAAGAACATCCTAAAGTGTTTGATGACAAACCAAGTGTGAGCCACACAGCCACACAGCATGACCACAATTCTAGCTATGCACATCTTGAAAGATGTCATGAGTGTTTCGTGACTCTTCAGTGAGCAGAGGCTTTGGTTCCTCACGCTTGGATAAGATATGAAAATCTATGAATGACATGGCAGCTGTCACAAACTGGGTGTATTTATAACCTGGCTAACCACCCTGCTCCTAGATCTAACCAAAAGTCCTAAGAGGAAAACAGCTCCATGACCTTTGGGAATCCAATCCATTCAGAAATCTGGGCTGTTTCAGACCAATCTGCATCCTGCAACTCATTAGTTACTGCCTTCTTTCATGCTATATCAGTTCACGATGGCTGCTAATAGAAGAAGAAACATTTGTCTAAGGTGTCCACCCAGACTATAAATCTTGGTCCACTTTCATGAAATAACCCCAGCCTTTTCCTCGGGGAGGCTGGTAGAGCCTGGTGAGAAATGGCAACCTCAGCTCAGCAAATAGAGTTTCCATTCAAAATATGCTATCACTCTCCCTGCTAACGCTCCCATCAGAGATTGAGCTGCTCTTTTGTCCCTAGAGACCACTCTGTACAGGAGAACTGAGTGCAGTCGTGCTGAGGCAGTGTGGGGAGCTGAGTAGAGCCCATGGCTCTGCCTTCATCCTTATTCTTCCATTTACCTGCTTTCTCTACTGAGACTGTGCTCCTAATTCTCACAAACAGCCAGGTTTTATTTTATCCTCTTTTATACTGCGTTTACCACAAGTAATATCAATTTAAAATGTATAGATCTGTGTGGCCATATGCTTATAAAAAGCATGCACTGCCCCATGCCCCCTCCTTGGCTATCATAAGGCAGCTACACAAAACATATTTTGTTCAGAATGGGTGAAGTTTTGTCCCCTGGGTGAGCTGCTCAAAGTTAGCATCACTGTAGGGCTGGGCAGCCTTAGGTCATAGTATGGGAGCAGAAAAATTGCATAGGCCAGTTAGGAAGTTATTGAACAATTTTAATTCACTTTAAGCTATTTGTTTGAGTGAAAGCATCTGCAGGAGAATCATACTCACAAACATATGAGCAGAGACTTGTAGTCAGCCCCACACTTCCAACAAGCTCTTGTTGGTGAAAATTATAACAGGTTTTTAAAGCCTAATAAATACTAACCATTTAGCTCCAAACATTTAGGATTGTGCCAGGATTAGTGACAGCTTAAGGCATGAGAGTGAAGCTGCCTAGGACAATGGATCTGTGTTAAAGCAGCCAGTTATCCTCATCTGACTTTCATTTCAACTTCTTTTACCTGCTTTTGCTACACTCTCATCTTTTTTTTTAGCCCAAACTGTGCAGCAGCTGGTTCTTACAACCACGGGGTGGTGACATCACATCCCATCTTTGACACAGCTGCCCACAGAGCAGCTCAGTCCAAGTGGTCAGTGTCTCTGCTTGGACATGGGTCCATTGGGCATGGATATGACTCTGCTAGGTTTCCAGCTAAAGTATGTTGGACATCAGGCTGGAGATGGAGAAAGCAATTAGAAGACAAGAACTTAGAACAGACTTTAAGAAGGAACCAAGGTCTTAGTGAAATGGCTAATTTGTTTATATTTTAAATATTTACTCCACAGAACCCATTTTCTAATGCTACTCTCCTCAGGAAAATTAGTATTCCCCCACCCCCCACCCCGTCCACCTATGGCACTGACCAACCACAGTGAGTTGCTGCAATTATACACATTCCAAACAGAATACAGACATCTCTTCTTCACCAAATGGGGTGGCTTGTTAGTGTAAACCGTAAGATGAGGGCTTATATTCACATTATGTTTTACCAAAAGAAGTCTGCTCCTTCTGTGAGCTGCACTGAACTTCTCTGACTCATACAAACATTAGCAGAAAGACCAAAAAAAGAAAAACACAGAAAACCACACACAAAACCCAAAAACAAAAAAAAAAACACAAACCACACACAGAAAAACCACCAAACACAAAAAAACCCCATACACAAATTAAAAAGCAAACAACAAACAAACGAAAAGCACAAAAAAAACCAACCAACCAAAACAAACAAAAAAACAAACACAAAAACCAAAACAACAACAAAACCAAACAGACAAACAAACAACAAACGAACAAACAAAAAAAACAGAAGAAAGGAACAAGAGTGTCAGATGTTGGGAGATAAAGAATTGAGCATCAGATCCAGGTGTCTTCTGTGGCACCCGAAGCCAAGACATGAGTGAGGTGAAGGAGGAAAACCATGAAATACTTTTTTATATGCAATAGCAGCCAGCACCAGAAAAGATGGCTGAGGAAATGGAGCACCAGCAGAATTTGATAAATACCACCCTGATTCAGAAGTGACTAAGTAACAACTGAGAAATGAGTCAGAATGACTTCTTTCCCCCATTTCTCCTCTGCCTTTTCTTAGTTGTAGGAGATTATTATCAGGTAACATCATGAAATCTTTACAGTCCCTCTTATCTCTGCCCTACTACTGAAAAAGGTGAGTTTGTTTTCAGTTCATACACATGGGTATGAAAATACCATGGAGAACAATTGAAAAATTGCCCAATGCAATGTCTGTCCTTTAAGGACAGGGCCAACTGACTGGATTGTTACAGCTTTTAATTACTAAATAATTCACAGAATTTCCAGATAATTTGTTTCTCTCAGGTGTGGTTCCAGATCCTTTAAAACAGACAATTATTACCACACTGAAACAATCCAGTAAGAGCAGGTTAGTGGTTACAATGTGAGCCTTAATCTCTAATTAGAGACGTAATTTCTTGTTGTGAAAGTCTCTGTCTCTGATATTCAGCAAACAACTTGTAATGTATTTGTTCCATTTGTAAGGAGAACACAATAGCATTTCCCTACCTCAGATGGGTGCTGTAAGTACCCGAACATGAAATATTTGAGCTATACTGTAAGCGTATTCAAGTGAATATCATCCACTTTATATTCCCTTCACTTATAAATATTGTAACTGTTATAAATGATAAAAAAATTATCTCTGCAGAAAGAATTAGGCAATGTTAGGTCAATATGTAGAATTAGTGTTTTCTGCTCTTCTAATGTCTTTTTTTTCTAGCAGACCACAGTGAAATGAAAAGAAAGATATTTGACTGTAAGACCTTGCCATGTTTTGAGACCGTATGACAGATGAAAATAGAGCAATTTCCTAAAAGTGCTAAAAGAATTTTTCATCTTCACTTTCTAAAACAAAAACACATTAAGCATTATATCTTTCTGTATAAAAATCTCCTCATGTACTTTCAGTGAAAATTACTATTTTCTCTCAAGGGAATAGAATAGAAGAAACCCCAAATAATCTAAGATTTCCTACGAGTGCAGCGCAGGCTGTATGTCAGCACATTTACTCGACTCTCAGATTAAATTATCTGTCCTATAAATAAGTTGAGAGAGAGTGCTTTAGAAATGTAAGGGATAATACAGAGAAAGCGAAACCTCAGACACAACAGCTCTTTTTCCATCCTGTAAAAGCAGGCTGAAAGTCACAGCTTTCTGCAGTCAAGTTGCAGTCACAGCTTTCTGCAGTCAAGTTGCAGTCACAGCTTTCTGCGGTTTCCAAGATGCTGGTAACGCTCAGCAGCAGC
>JANHGN010007296.1:0-42284 GCA_024605025.1 Megaceryle maxima | reverse complement strand
AAGTGGCAAACGTGGCCCCCAGGGGGCCCAGGTAGGTTATTTGTCTGGAGGGCTTGCAGCTCCTGGTTTGGGTTTTTTGGGGGTAGGAAGCTGTCTCCTGCTGCCTTTTTTTTTTTTTTTTTTTTTTTTTTAAATTCTTAAATATCCATGCATGCTCTGGCTTCCAAAGCTGGAACCATACAGGGGGCTTTGTTATCCTGAAACCACAGGTCTTTGCCTTGGCTGCTGTCTCATAGTAGTCCCTTTTCCTTCCTAACCTCGGCCTTTAAGAGCAGCTGCTGCAGCCTGCACAGCTTTCACTTGTATTTTTATTTCATCCTTACGTGTGTTGTATTTAAGGGGAAAAAAGCCCACACCCACAAAACCCCAGTACCCTTTCAAATGTATGAATCTACTGGCAGTTCATGTGTGCTTGGCTCCCAGTTCACCTGCCTGCAGCAAGCAGGATGCTGCAGGTGTAAAGGAAGTGGATGAGTTTTGAATCTCAGTGGAGAGACCAAGCAGGCAGGGTGGCTGCTTTGCCCCCCTGTGCTGAACGTTGTCCTGGCATGTGGATTGGCCTGAGCACTGGCTGGTGGCACACAGGACAGTTGGTCTGAGTGGTGTCAGCACTGAGTGGCAGAAGCGAAGTGCTGCAGCCACCTTCCCCTGTGCACTAGTGATGTCCCTTTACCCTCTGCCCTTGTCCTACCAGGCAGGTTTTAACGCTGGTGATGGAAAACGCTACTTCAACATTCCTGGATCCCGCACCGATGACATCGCTGACGTGGAGATGACGACAAATGTGGGTATCCCCGGGCGCTGGGTGTTCAGAATCGATGATGCCCAGGTGCAAGTGGGGGGCTGCAGCAATACAAGTAAGAGGACAGCAGTTAGGTTTATTTAACTCCCAACCCAACCCCACACTGTTCTCCAGCCCCGTCTTTCCCTGCCTCAACCCTCACCTCTGTGGTGTGGAGGAGATGGCTTGAAGGGCTTGGGGAGGGAGGGGAGACAGCCATGGTGGGACTGTTCTCAGCACCTGCCATGGCTGGGAACGGCACCTATGGGTGCCCTGGGGCTGGGAAAGGGCTGGGAGAGCAAATGGGGAGGGGAGGAAGACTTCTAAGACAAAAAGACCCTGTGGGAAGCAATGAGGGAGGCTGGGAAGGAGGTGATGGCACACAGGTGGAACCCCACTGGCATGCTACCTGGCAGGGCAGGGCACAAGGGGCCAGCACCCTCTGGGGATGCACACCTCTGTAAGTCCCAGGAGGCTGGAATGAGCCATACAGAGGGCTGCTGGGTGCCAGCCTCCCCCACAGGGCTGGAGCACTAGGGCTGGGCCACGGTCTCCACCCCAGGGGTCCTGACACTTTCCTTGTGGAGCAGCTGGCCTCCTCTTCCTCATGCCCACTTCCCTGGTCATCTTTTCCCACCCATGATCTCACGTTACTGGTGGGTTTGTTGTACTTGGGATCTCCCGTCCCCCTTTTACTCTGCCGTGGGTGAGGAGTGAGGGCACATCCATGTTCCACCAGCCAGTGGGGCTAACCCTGTGCAGCCTCACCCCTTGCACAGGAGGAATAAAACTGCCCCTTTGTCCCAGTGGAGCCTGTGAGGTGCAGACCTTGCTGCACTGGGATGCAGGCAGCCCCCATGGGCTCCCCAAGCACCCTGGGGAGCTGGGTGGGTTTGGGGACAGACCCTGGCACTGGTGTGGCTGGAAGGTGGTGGGTCAGCCCTGCCGGGACACAGACTGATGAGGGGGCACCACCTGTCCTCACAGCCTCTGTCTGCCTGACGCTGCGGCCCTGCCTGAATGGGGGGAGGTGTATAGAAGACTGCATCACGGGGAACCCCTCCTACACCTGCTCCTGCCTGTCTGGCTTTACTGGGAAGAGGTGCCATATTGGTGAGTGACAGCCATGAGCTCCTGTTGCTTTGCCACAGGGAGCAGGTCTTGTGTCCCATGTCACCACTGTGTGCTGGCAGTCTCTCTGTCCCTGTGGCTGTCCCTGCCCTGACTTCCTGCCCCCACACATGGCTTTGTTTCAGATGTGGATGAGTGTGTCTCCCACCCATGTCAGAATGGAGCCACCTGCCTCAATGGTGCTGGCAGCTTCAGCTGCAGGTGCCCACTGGGCTTCAGAGGTGCCAACTGCGAGACTGGTGAGCATGAGGCTACTGGCGCGGCAGGGCTGTCTCTTTGCCACGCTTGAAGAATGGAGACCCCAGGCTTGGAGGGTACTACTGATGATAGTGGGGGATCTTTGAAACTGTGTCTCCTGCAGTAGCTGCTGGGCTCAAGCAGTTTGTGTCAGCCAGCTTGGATTTCAGCTTGTTGCAGGCAAAGGAAGCTTTATTCTGGCTTTGAGCCTTTCTTGCTGCTGGCAGCCCACTGCTCCTGAGGGCTCAGCTCAGTGCTGCCACCAGCACCTTTCCCCACCATTGTTCCTTTAGAAAAGCTGATGGTTAGTGCTTACACAGAAGGTTCAGAGGCCCTGCTTTCTCAGGTGACACTCTGGTCCTGAGCCCTTCAAAGCCAGTGGGGACTCCAGTCCTTGGCAGGGGCCATCGTGGCTAGTTTCCCCCACTACTGGCCTCTGCCTACCAGTGGAAGTGCTGCCAAAGCATTTGGCTCCCAGTGAGCCTCTTTGCTAGTGGAGAAGGTGAGCAGGGAGTTGACTTTTGGGGAAGGGAGGGAGGGAAAAATGCCCAGCACAGCATGCTGGTGTCCAAGAGGCACAGGAGGATGAAAGGGCTGAGCTGCAAGGAAGGGTTTGGGGAAGAGCTGCAACCAGGAATGTGGCTGCTGTTTCCCACCAGAGGATGTGTTGGTGGTTCCGAGCTGCACATTCTGCCCAGCCTTAGCATCACCATGCATAGAGAGGATGCCACATGCTGGTCCTGTGCCGGGGTTGATCTCCTCTCTTTGTTTGTCATGTCCCACTGCAGAAGAGTCACCATGTGAGAGCAGGATGTGCCAGAACGGCGGGAGGTGCCAGGTGGCAAATGGGACAGCGGTGTGCTTGTGCCAGCTGGGGTACACAGGGGCAGACTGCCAGACAGGTGGGTGGCAGGAGCAGGTGTGGAGGGGAGATGGTGACACTTCATGACTTGGCAAGCTGTTTTCCCACCCTGCTTTACCCCCAGCTTTAGTTTTGGGAGGGGAGCACTCAGCTTTGACAGTGGTGCTGACTTTTTTTTTTTTTCTGGCTGTTGCCTTCCCCCTCCTGAGCATCCTCCAGGATGGGAGGCAGCGGTTGAACCAGCAGCCCAGCAATACTCGCGTGTGGCCTGACCGCCCCTCCTGGCCTCCCCTTGCAGAGGTGAACGAGTGTGAGTCCAGCCCGTGCCTGAACGGTGGGCACTGTGTTGACCTGGTTGATAACTACACGTGTGTGTGCCTGGAGCCCTTCGTGGGACAGCACTGTGAGACAGGTGCCTGCTTCTGCCTGAATCTGGGGACTGACGGGGACTGGGGCCCTCGTGTTCTGCTGGCCATCATAGCCCTCTCCCAGGGCCAGGCTCTGCTCATCACTTGCTTGCTTTCTCCCACTAGACTCATCTTCCTGTGAGGACCGGAGCTGCCGGAACCGGCAGACGTGCAACTACATCCGCCCTGGCCGCTACATCTGCACCTGTTCCCCAGGTTATTATGGCAACAACTGCCAGTATGGTGAGTGCAGACACACCTTGCCCAGCCCAGCACAGGAGCCAGTTTTGGGGAAGCCGGGCGGGAAGGGGCGAATGACTAGAAAGGGGCTGCATCACCCATAGGTGCCTCCAAAAGCTGACAGGCAGGTTGTGCAGAGGAGTCATGTTGCTGCCAGGAGGCAGCTCCTTCCAGCAGCTCTGCTCAGCAATGATGGGAGTCATTGGTGTGAATCTAGGGTAGACCAGCTCTGCCCCAGCTCCTCCAGGGCAGAAGGTGTTCTGGCCCCGTGCTGGGACGGCTCTGCCTTAGCCTCCTTCTTTCCTACAGGTGGGCCCCGTGTGCCTGGTGCCTGCCTCTCCCACCCGTGTCAGAATGCAGGCAGCTGCCTGGAGACAGAGCAGGGCTACATCTGCAAATGTCAGGAAGGCTACACTGGGCAGGACTGTCGAGACAGTGAGTACCAGGGGGACCCTCGCGTGGGGTGTGGCATCTGTACGGAAACCCTTACACTCCTGAGAGGGAGAAACAGCAGTACTGGAGAGCCCATTCAGGGCTCCTGGACTGAATGGCATGTCTGTCTCACTAAAGGAGGGTGTACCAGGGTGTTTTGAGGGAGTTTGACTGCTGTCCCCCTAAGCTTCTCCTGTGCATGGCATCTGGCAAGGCTGCTTGGCTGTGCCTGCCGTATAAGCAGGAGGGATCCTGGGAAGCTCTGGTCTCCTCTCTTGCAGAGCTCTCAGAAGGCTGCGAGTGTCGCAATGGGGGCAGTTGTCTGGAGGGAAATGTCACCATCTGCCAGTGCCTGCCTGGATTTTTTGGACTTCTTTGTGAATTTGGTAGGTGAGGTCTTCTTGTTCAGTGTGTTTGCTCCCTCTCTGGGATGCTTGAGCCATGCAGGCTGTGGACAATCAAGGAGACATTCTGCCTCTGCCTAGCATGGTACTAGGGGCATGCACTGAATTTGAGCCTGGAAGTATTGTCCCTTGGTGAGGAAGCAATGCTTCCATTTCCATGACTCCCCCTTGAGCTGTGCCCCTCACAGCCCCTGGCCCCAGTCCAGCTCCCCTGGGATGGTGGGAGGAACTGCAGCCTTCATGGCCTTCTGCTCTGATGCTCATTGGACACCCAGGCTGGCCCTTGCCGTTCACATGGTCTGTGGTGTGGGGTACGGAGGGTCCTTCCTGTCTCATCAGACCCTGCAGAGTTAGGAGACTCCCATTTCTGGCCAGGCAGCTGGCTGAGCATGCTTCTGCTTCTGGCTGATGGAGGCTGTTGCTGGTCATGTGTTTGCAGAAGTCACCACCACGCCGTGCAACATGAACACACAGTGCCCAGATGGTGGGTACTGCATGGAGTATGGTGGGAGTTACCTCTGTGTCTGCCACACTGACTACGGCACCAACCACAGTAAGTCTTGTCTGTGAAGATGCAGGACCAGCCCTGAGGGGGGCATGCAACAGGGGCCAGGGAGGGTGAGCAGAGGATACCATCATCAGCCAGGGAGTAGCCCTCACATCCTTGATCATACATCCTCAGTGAGACCCCGTGTTTGTCTTTGCAGCAATGCCATCCCCGTGTGACTCGGAGCCCTGCCTGAACGGGGGGTCCTGTGAGGTTCACAGTGACTCATACACCTGCGAGTGTCCTCAAGGCTTCCTTGGCAAGCACTGTGAGAAAGGTACCTGCATGGAGCTCCATGCTGGCGCCAGCAACTTGCAAGGGGTGGGAGAACTCCTGGGAGATGAGTGGCTGCTTGCTGAGCTGCAGCTGGAAGTGGGTGCAGATTACCCTATCCCTTACATGCCTACACTTCTGCACTCAGGAGGAGCTTCCAGTCCCATGGCATCACGCACCCATTGCCCCCCGCAATAGCCCCAGCACACATCTGCATGGATGTTTGTTTCATGGTGTTGCTGTGCCTAGGGCTCTGAGGCCTGAGCATGCTCAGCTTCCCAACACGGAGGGGGTTGGTGGGGTGCTGGTGGGATGGGGTAGCTCTCAGGGTGCCAGCAGCAGTGGATGATCCCAGCTTTTGGCACTCTCTCTGCAGCCAAGCCACGGCTCTGCAGCATGGGGCCCTGTCGCAATGGGGGTACCTGCAGGGAGGCGGATGGCGAGTACCACTGCACCTGCCCCTACCGTTTCACTGGCAAGCACTGCGAGATCGGTATGGCCCCCTGGCCCCCACCTGGGGAGGAGAGGCAGCAGCTGTCCTGCTTGCTGCTCAGCTCCTGCCTGCCCTCTGCCCCCAGGTAAGCCAGACCCTTGTGCCTCGGGGCCCTGCCAGAACGGGGGTACCTGTTTCCACTACATTGGCAAGTACAAATGTGACTGTCCCCCGGGCTATGGTGGCCGGCACTGTGAGATCGGTAGGTATGAGCACGGCATGCCAGTGCCCCGAGCTGCTTGGGGAGGTGTTGAGGCTGCTGGCAGAGCCGACAGCCATGGAAGTTGCAAGCAAGCCTTGCTGCTTGCTTTGAGCCTCCTTCCCTTTAATTTGAAGTGCTTTGACTCTTCCTTGCACTCTGCTGGAGGGCAGGGAAATGCTGTTTGTTTCTGGGCTCTGCCAGTTCTGCAGAAGTCACTCTTTGCTCTGCTTTTCTTCTAGTGCCCTCCCTGTGCTTTCTTAGCCCCTGTGAGAATGGTGCTACCTGTGAGGACCTTGGCGGGGACTATGTTTGCATGTGCCCTTTGGGCTATGTAGGGAAGCACTGCCAGTCTGGTAAGGGCCCTGCACTCCCCCTGCCAACCAGGGGCTCAGGATGCCTCTATGGTCCCTGCTTACTCTTCCTGTCTCTCCTCAGAGGTTGACTGTGGTGTCCCCAGCGAAGTGAAGCACGGCCAGGCATCTTTTAACTCCACCAAGGTGGGCTCGCTGGCTGAATACCAGTGTGAGCTGGGCTACACCCTCAGTCAGCACAACCACCCCCGTATCTGCCGCTTGCCAGGCATCTGGAGTGATCCCCCTGAATGTGATGGTGAGCAGCGCCAGGGTAGTGGCCAAGCCCTGGGATACTGTCCCACTAGGCTGTGGTCATGACCATGGCTTGGTGACCCTAGGACACTCCTCCTGCCCCATGTCTGTGGACAGAACCTTCAGGGGTCTCCTGCCCAGTGCTCACATCTCTTGCCTCGTCTCTTGCTTGCCCAAATGCCTGCAGAGATTGATGAGTGCCAGTCCCAGCCCTGTCTGAATGGTGGCCGGTGCAAGGACCATATTGCCGAGTTCCTGTGCCTGTGCGAGCCAGGTTATACTGGCCACCACTGTGAGTCGGGTAAGAGAACATGCCAGGTGTGCTCCAGGGCTGCTGCAGGCAGATAGAGCTAACCACTTCCTTACCCTCCATCCCCTATAGAAAGACAGCAGGCACAAACCCCACAGCTAGGAGATGGGCTGCCTGACATTGTGTGCATTGGCTTCAGGCTCTTGTATGCACCCTCAGATCAGGCTGTGGTGAGGGTTCCTCTCCTGGAGGCCCTGGCCAGCTGTGGGTTGTGCCGGCAGGGAGATGCTGTTCCCAGTTGGGTGGAGGAGCAGTCAGGACAGGAGTGGCACATGCTACTTGAGTCCCCTTGCTAATGGATGCTGCATGGTCATCATCACTGATGGGGCAAGGACTTTTGACGTGTGTTAAGCCTGTGTAGAAAAGCCCCCGCTCTTGGAATCTGGATGGAAAGTGCCCTGCATGGCTCTAAAGTTACTGTCTGAGAAATGGGGAGAAAAGCAGCTGGAGGTCACACATTTTTGGCTGCACTGTGCTCCTGTATGCATATGGGTTGTGACTGCATGTGGGTGCTGGTTGAAGGAGGTGACAGGCAGCATGGGGGCTGGTGGAACTGTTGTAGGTGACTAGCCTGACTCCCCAGGCCGACAAAGGACAGTGGTGGGAGAAGGAGGGTTGCTTACTGGGGTTTAGAGGAGAGGATGTGCTGCGGGCATCCTAATGGGACCTCTTGCCAGCCCTGTGCTGCCAGCCATCCCCTGGTGTCCATGGGGGCATGTTGCAATGCCCAGCTTCTGCCACAGCCCTCCTGCAGGGGCAGGCCTGGAGCAGTGGGCTCCTGACAGCCTCAGGACAGTTGCTGTTCCTGACTGGTGGTCTTGGGGCTAGCGAGTGATGTGGGAATGGTCCATGCTTTGTGGGAGAAGCACTGCCCCTTCGAGCCCCCTGTTGTTTGCTGCTGACCCCATTGCTGTGCTGAGCCTCCCACTGTTTCCCAGATGTCGACGAGTGCCAGTCAGAGCCTTGTAAAAATGGTGGGACCTGCCGGGACCTCCCTGGGTCCTTCACTTGCTACTGTCCTGAGGGCTTTGTGGGGACCCAGTGTGAGACAGGTAGGGACTCGTCCTTTTCATGGTGTTGGGAGGCTGGATTCTGGGCACTGGGATGTGGCCAAGTACCAAGTAGGGTACCAAGCCAGGCAGCTGGTCACCATCTTGGGCATCTTGACCCTGAGCTATCACTGTGGCTGCTTGCTGCCTGTCATGCATCCTTGTTTGTAGTTTCAGGGGCAGAGATAAAACTGCTCTGGTGGGCAGGAAGCAAGGAACAAGGTGTCTGCAGTGACAGATCACCTTTCAAAGATGTCCACCCCCTACCAGGGGATGTGGCTGCTCTAGTATTTGGGTGGGATTCTGGGTCCGTAGAGGCTGTTCTGAGCCCCAGGCTGCACGTCCATCCTGCTGCCCCTTCAGGGGATTGTTGCTGCCAGTCATCTGAAGGAGCTGGCCACTGGCATGCTGTGGGACCCTTGCTCACCACTGGCCTCCTCCCCCTCCAGAAGTGGACGCCTGTGAGTCGGGCCCTTGCCGAAATGGAGGGGAGTGCGAGAGCTACGGGGGCTCCTACCTCTGTGTGTGCCCGGAGGGTTTCTTTGGCTACCACTGTGAGACAGGTGAGGTGGGCAGGGTGGCTCAGTGAGGGGTGGCCACTTGGCCAGCTGGCACTGCTAATGCCACTGGACTTGGTACCTCTCCTGCAGCCAGCGACCCGTGCTTCTCCAGCCCCTGTGGGAGCAGAGGCTACTGCCTGCCCAGCAATGGCACTCACAGCTGCACCTGCAAAGTCAGCTATACAGGCAAGAGCTGCGAAAAAGGTAAAAGCCCTCAGCAGTGTCACCAGGATGTGGTGTGGGGCTCAATGCTGGCCTGGCGGTAGCCATTGCCTGCAAGGAGCTCAGTGCCATCTGGGACCAAGAGCTCTTCTAGATGTGAGCAGGCCTGGGGCCTCACCTCCACAGGGGGCAGCCCAGGCTCCACTAGTGCTGTGGATGGGTGCGGGTGTGCTGAGCCTCTGCCACAGGCACCAGGCTTGGCACAAGGACGCTGAGGACAGGCTCCTGGCCCCCTACAGCGATGGCAATCCCTCGGATGCCTGCAGGAGGGGGAGGCTGAGGCATCCAAGGGAAGCCTCTTGCCACTGGCACCAGCCTCCATGGCGACCCTCACCCTCTCGACAACACTCAAGGTCTGAGGGTGGCAAGTGCTTGGCCACTGGTGCTGCTAGTTTGCAGTGGCTGGGAGCACTCCTGGTGCCCTGGCTCCTCCCCTGCCCACTGAGCCAGTGGTGGCTGGTGCTTGTAGAGCCCCTGCCAGGCGTGCCAAGGTGGAGAGCAAGGGCCCCTTTCTCCATCACTGCCACTCTGGCTCTTGTTGCCGGGGTCTGTTCTCTAAAGATTCATGGCATTACCTCTCCCCTTTGCTTTTGCACACACCTTGAAGAACTGCTGCCACCAACCTCATTAAAGGTGGAAAGGGTGGAGGACACTGGTGTGTTGATTTCTTGGCACCCACCTGAGGACGCAGCTGCCAGGCAACTCATTGACGGCTACGCCGTGACGTACGTATCCCTCGACGGCTCTTATCGCAGGACAGATTTTGTGGACCGAAGTCGTTCTGCCCACCAATTGCGGGCACTAGCCTCCGGCAGAGCCTACAATATTTCTGTCTTTTCAGTCAAACGCAACACGAACAACAAGAATGATATCAGCAGGCCCATCATGCTCACCACGCGCACTAGTGAGTAGCGTCCCCTGGGGGATCACGGTTGTGAGCACGTGTGGCCCCTGCAGGCACCAGGGTTTGTGTCACCTTCTCTTCACCGCTGACTCCAGCCACAGCCTGGGCTTGTTCTGAGCCCTGGTGGGTTTGGTGGTGCAGATCCTAAAATCTAGCTGGGGGTCTTTGGAAAGCACTCGGCACAGAGAATTGGCTTTTCCCTTTGCTGTGAGTAAAAGGGGACCAAGCCCTCTGTGGGTCACAGGGCCCTGCCCAGGTACTGGTAAGAGTGCTGGCAGTGGGGACTGCTCCTGGATCCTGCTCATCAGGGCCAGGCTGCATCTGCTGCACCAGTTACTCCTTGTCACTGGGCTCAGGGTAGCATGAGTCCCTAGTGCTACTTGGCCAAGCTGGAGAAGTCCTAGGGCTGTTCTTGCAGCAGGGCTGGGCAATCTGTGCCAAGAATGAGCCCTGTGGGTGTCTTGCCCTCCCATCCCACCAGGCTTGGTGTAGGGATGTGCTGGAGAGGGCAGGTGCTGGCATGCATCTCTGTTCTGTGGGTGGAAGGAAGGAAGCACGGGGGGGGCATGGGCAGGCAGAGCAGCTGTGATCCCACTTTCTAGGGCAAGCAGATGCAGAAATAAAGTGAAAACTAAGGATGGTAGGGTATGAGACCTAGAAAAGTTGAAATGGGGATGGTGTCAGGAAAGCCTGCGGGCCACACATGGACATCCAGCTGGCTGAGACTAAGTGAAGCGGGGGGAGGAGAAGACCAGTGTGGTACTGGGCACAGCAGGGGCCTGTGCCCCTGGCCACAGCATCTTCGGAGGCCTCGAGCCAGGGCCAGATGAGGGAGTCAACAAGAACTGGGTTCAGGATGGCTGCCTGGGGCATGCGGTGGGCTTGGGGCCGGGCCTGGGCACTGCAACCCCTTTGAAGCTGGTGGCAGGGGGCTGAGGCCAGAGGAGGACAGCCCCAGAGGTATGGATGGCATGAGGTTTTGTGGGCAGGCAGACAAATGTACCTCCCACCTGCTTGCAGATGATGAGGACAGGAGAGCATGAGTCTGGCAGGGTGGGCAGCACTGAGCTGCTCCTGCTTGGGGAAACCAATCCAGACAGTTGGGCAGGGCCCCCCCTTGTAGGGAGCATGAGGAAGGGATGGTGTGACCCACGATGACCAGTGGCTGACTTCAGCCCTCTCTGCTTGCTCTGGCCAGGACCGCGTCCGGTGGAAGGTTTTGAGATCACGAATGTGACTGCCAGCACCATCACGGTGCAGTGGGCTCTCCACCGGCTCAAGCACTCCACCGTCAGTAGGGTGCGTGTCTCCATCCGCCAGTCGGGGGACCTGGCAGACCGCACTGTTGAGCTGAACAGCAGCGTGGCCAAGTACACCTTCCTGTGAGTGCAGCAGCAGACGGGCACCAGGCCAGCTGACCCTTCCAGGCTGCCCACCTTATCTTTTCCCACCGTCTTCCTCCTCCACAGGGACCTCCAGCCAGGAGAGAG
The DNA here is from genome assembly GCA_024605025.1 of Megaceryle maxima. NCBI lineage: Eukaryota > Metazoa > Chordata > Aves > Coraciiformes > Cerylidae > Megaceryle > Megaceryle maxima. The sequence continues at coordinate 31,135 of JANHGN010007296.1, read as the reverse complement.
GTACATCATCCATGTCACAACACTGAGCGGCCTGGGGACAGAAGACCACCCCTCAGAGAGTCTAGCCACAGCCCCCTTCCACGTATGGACGAGTGAGTGGGGCTGTTATTGCCACCCCCTGCTGCTGTGGGGGCCCTGGGGCTTGGCAGGCACAGGGCAGCTGTGGTTCATAGCCAGCAGGAAAGCTGCAGGGAGGGGAAGATGAAAAAGCCATCAACCTGTCTGGCCAGCATGGCAGGTAGGAGTGTGCAGGCAGCCCTCAGGAAGGGCAGGCAAGACAGTGCCACATCTTTCCCTCCCAGATGTTTACGGCCCAAGGCCAGTGCAAGCTCAGTCCCATGTGGAGTATACATGGGCTTGGTTTATCCTGTGTAGCAACTTGGAGGGCAAGACCTGGGTGCCAGGGTGCAGTGAGGTCTGTGCCTTGGCAGGGACACAGTGCTGAGCATCTTCCAGTGTGTTGCACACCTAGAGACAGGCAAACTGGGGCCCTGGCACCACCTTACAAGGTGTGAGCAAGCAGGGTGATTGCCATTCAAAGACACCAGTGCTGACCTCTTTTTCTCTCCACCTCCTGTGTGCCTCAGGGCCTCTCCCCCCACAAAATCTCACTGCCTCCCGTGTTGCTGCCACCTCTGTGTCCATGACTTGGGAGCAGCCGCCTGCTGGTGCCGTGGAGGGGTACATCATCAATGTCACCACTGCCCAGAGCGTGAAGAGCCGCTATGTGCCCAATGGGAAGCTTGTGTCCTACACGGTGCGTGACCTGCTTCCTGGGCAGCGATACCGCCTGTCTGTGACAGCTGTGCAGAACACAGAGCAAGGCCAAGTGCACAGTGAACCCATCCACCTCTACGTCACCACCTGTGAGTGCCCAGCTTGTTGGGGCTGGGGTGCTGATGGTTTGCTGCAGTGAGAGGGAGGTGATGGGTTAACAGGGAAGCAGGGAGGGGGTGTAAGAAACCAGTTTATCACCAGAGTAATGATCCTCAGGGGACTTGCTGTGCCGAAACTGGGTGCCTGCAGCAGGCTCTGGGGACAGGATTTGTGTCCCCTGCAAAGGGAGGTGGGGTTTGCACAGTGCTGCCTCCATTAGCAGGTGGCAGATGCAGAGTTGCAGCTTGGTGATTCTTCACAGAGACTGGCACTTACAGCCCAGGCCTGTGGAGTGTGTGCACAGCCCTAAATGGTACTCTGGGGCCAAGGGGATTGTCTGGGAGTTGGTTTGCTGTGTTGATTCACAGCCTGCCTCCTACTAAGCCTAACCCTTTGGTCTGCAGTGCAGAGGGATGGGGTCCCGGAGAGACGGTGGAGCCAGGCTGGACACCCCCGGGTCCTGCGCAACAGGCTGCCCCCAGCTTTCCTGTCTGAACTCCGCTTGCTAGCGGATCACAACACAGCTGAGGAGCCCTCGCCAGCTCCCAGGTAGGCACCGCTGCTCTCATGACTCTTCCAACAATGCTTGGCCCAAGAATGGGGCTGAGCACAGCCCCTTTTGCCAGCTCCCATGTTTGGGTGTGCACAGCATCAAGCCATGCTCCTTGCTGGGTTGTGCCTTTTGCCCACCCACAGGAGTCCTGAGCCAGACAGGGCCTTGCCCTGTTAGCAAGTCCCCTACACTGCCTTCAGGACTCACAACAAGCGTGATGCCACTGAGTGCTTTATCCAGCTGTCTCCAGCCCTACTGCGTGGAGTGGCTGGGGCCTGGGGGACCTGCAGTGCCCCATACCCTCATGGCTTTCCTGTCCCAGGTTCACTGAGCTGGTGGATGGCAGAGTGAGGATCAGTGCCAGGTTCGGCACTGCGCTGGGCAAATCCATCATTGTGAAGACACGTAAGTGCTCTGCTGATTTTTATTGGCCTCCTCCTGTCACCCATTGCCATCTCCTGCGCTTCCCCTTGGGGCAGTGTGGCAGCTGCTGTATGATTAGGGGAGCCATGGAGGAGAGCAGAGTCCTCTTGCCTCTCCCTGGGCAGACAGAACATCTGCTCTGCTTGATAGACCTCTGCCCAGGAAGAGGGGTCATGCACAAGCTAGTTGGGGAGCCTGGAGAGGGACCCTTGCTGATGGAAGGAAATGCTGCCTGCAGCATGGGCTGGCCTTCTCCCCTGCAGCCTCTGCCTGCCCAGCAGCCTAAGCCTCCACCACCAAGCAGAGACTCAGACTCAAGGAGGGTGCCTGAGTGAGAAGCCCCTCGCTAGCCCGAGACCAGTCCTCCATTTGCCATGCCCGGAACACCAGGGATACAAGTGTCAGCCCAAAATATCCTGCCAGGCCTGGGAACCCCATGCCATGAGGTGGGGAAGGCACCTGCCACATTCGACATCAGCTCTGGGCTTGCTCTATGTCTTGACTCTGCCCATGTCTCCAGAGCTTAGTGTGCCACAGCCCTCCAGGAAGGGCAAGGCAGTCACACTAATTCTAGGGGTGCCCACTAGGAAGGTCTAAACCACTGTCTCATACCTGACCAGCTCCCTGATGCTGTGGGCAGGCTGGATCTCATTGGAGGGGCTGCCTTTGGGTCTGCCCTAGCTGGAGCTGATGTTTGACCCTCTTGTTGCCCAGAGCCAGAGGCTCCCGTGAAGCTGGAAAATGTGGACGTGTCCAGCCAGGGCAGTCTGGCACTGCAGCTGCGCAAGGCAAAGAGCAAAAGTAAGTCCAGGGGGCAGATAGATGAGCAGCAGGGAGCCAGCCCAGGCCCTGCAGACAGGCAGAGTGCTTGACACCAGCCTCGTCTCCTTATTGTCCTGCAAGGAGGCACATGAGGGGCATGGCGTGGGCCTCTGTTTCCCTGTTCTACTTGCAGCTCTCCCCAAGAGCATCCTGTCAGGCCAGGGAGCTGGGCAGGGCTGTGCCATGGCTTCAGGGTCTGATGGCCGTTGGTGTTTTGCAGGTGAGGGGCAGAACTGCTCCATGCACCCCTGCAGAAATGGAGGCATCTGCACCAGGAATGCCGAATCCTACCACTGTGACTGCCGCCCGGGCTTCAAGGGCCAGCTCTGCGAGCTAAGTGAGTGCTGCGCTGCTGACGGAGGGCTGAGCTCCCTCCTGCAGGTGGATGGCATGTGCTCAGCCTGGCAGCAGTCCCAGCCACAGGTCATCCAGGGTACAGATCACCAAGCACACCATGTCAGTACCCGGCTCCTCCGGGCCAAGGGGACTCCCACCACGGCCAGTCTCTGCTAGGGAGGGCTACGTGGTGCTGACAGTGGAGAGAGGGGTTGGGCTCTGCTCCTGCCAGGTCAGGCAGATCTGGGAGCACAGGTCTGCTCCCTGCTTCTGGCAGATCTTGCAGCCTAACAAACCACATAGTTACCTGGGTACTATGAGGCTAGGCACTCTGCTTCTCCTGACAGGTTAGCTCTGTTAAGCCCAGCCCCCCAGGATGGCAGAGGGGAAGCCAGGGAGGGCTTTGCTGGCCCCTTCCCACAGGGCACAGGCAGGCAGGGCAAGAGATGGGCTTGTTGATAGCTCGCCTCTCCTATTCCCCAAGCAGCCTGCAAGAAGGTGCCACACTCATGCACGCGGCTGTACTCGGAAACCAAGTCATTCCCTGTGTGGGAAGGAGGCACCTGCCACTACCTGTGAGTACTGCCTGGGGGTTGTGCTCCCCACTTCTCCTCGTGCTCAGAGCTGGGGATATCTCCCCACAGTTCAGCTCTGGGGAAGAGAGCAAGCCTGAGGCCATTTTATGCCCCAGCTGGCAGCTGCCAGGTGGCTGCAGTTGCCCCCTCCACAGTGCAGGCTGAGCAGCCGTGTGTGCCCTCCAGTCTCTGGGACTGCCCCACCAGCTGCGTTCCAGGGCAAGGTGTTGCAGAAATAACAGCACTGTAGCCACGTTAGCCACCTACGTGGCAGCAAGGTTGGATGTGGTGTGTGTGACCCCCCAAGCAGCAGCAGATCCCCTGCCTGCTGCCTGTCAGCCCAGCTCCATCCACAAGCAGAAGGCCGGGGCAAGCACGATGGCAGACCATGGAGGCCAGTGCTCTTTCACCTACCACACACACCCACACCCTCTGCCTTCCTGGGATGGAGGCACAAGGGGCTGGCTGTGCAGGGTCAGCCCTGTTGCTACCAAGGCTGGTTACTGCAGCCTGGAAGGAAATGGGGGAGACCCCCAGACACTCATCCTTGCACTCACAAAAGCAGATGTCTCCCTGTTGCTCCCTATAACTTGCTCCTCTGCTGTATGTGCAGATACAGGAGAGTCTACAAGGTACACAAGGACATCTGCTACAAGGAGAGCTGCAAGAACACCATTCCTGAGGAGACAAACAACAGGTACAACCAGCAGCAATATGCCAAGCACACTGGCCTGCCTGTGGCCCAAGACAAGAGTATGCAGCAGGCTTGTGTCACCTAGCACACGCAGGAGTGCCCAGGCGTGGGGTAGACTGGGGAAGGGATGCAGGTATCCTGTGCAGAACAGTGCGAGGAGCACATAACTAAGGCTTAGACACCAGCTCTGTCTGTCTTCCCTGTGACCGATGGCTGAGGGGCTGCAGGGCTGATGGTGCTCTCTCTCCTCCCTTCTCTTTCAGAAAACCAAGCAACAGTCACACACTGAAGAAGCCATAGAGTAAGTACCTGCTTGAGGCCCTCCACAGCCATGGGCAGGGGCAGCTCCTGCCTCTGGCTACATGTGCACCCCCTACAGATAGTCAGGAAGGAGAAGGGTGGAAGCCAGAGCACAGCCCAGGCTCGTGCTGCCATGTCAAGGGGGTATGAGAACTCGCCAGCTGCTGTGCTACTTGAGCTTGGACATGCAGCTGAAGGCTCCTGGTTGTGTGTAGGGTGGAGGAGCAGAAAGCAATGCTCTGCTTCCTTGCAGCTTTGCAGCCCCATCAACAAGAGATTCCTCCACAGAAAGGGCCCACCCATGCAAGGCAAAGACTGAAGCCCTGAAGGGGGCAGGTCCCCTTTCTCCCTGCATGAGAAGGGGGCAGAGGGTGGGAAGAGGCAGCTGTGGGGCTTTTGTGAGACTATGCACAGCAGCTGATTCTTCTGCTCTTTCACAGGGTTCAAAGCAGTAGAAGCTCCATCTTTCCACATCTAAGGGCTTTTGAAACGCTAGGAAGATCAGATCTGCTCATTGGGTTGAACACAGAGGGGGAAGCTTTCTGCCTGGCATCAGCCTATCCAGCCCCTTAGGGACACACAGCCAGAGTGGCATGCTGAACAGCATTCCCTTCCCTCTGCTGGACTGGCACTGCCTTTGCTCTGGCTGCCTCTCTGCCCCTGAGGAGCTGAGCACCAGTGTACCACAACAGCTGGCACCTGAGGGGACCAGCCCTGCTCAGCCCACCCCACTGCTCTGCATGAGCAACAGGCTCCCAGCTCTGCTCAGCCATGGCATCAGCAGGGCTGAGCCTAGCTCCCTGCCACCAGCATCTGCAACAGCCTGGTTTTGTAATCCAAGGTTATAAATTACCTCTAACCCCCAAATAAAAACAGTTTAATGCAGACCAAAAAGCCTTAGCTATCACCTGAAATGTGGCCCACAAAATTCTGATTGGAGGAAACCTTCCCAAGGTAGATGAGTTACAAAGGGTGAGCAGTGAGGTGAGTGGGGGGCAGTGCAGGCACATCCATCTCCTTTGCTGTAGGGGGGGGAAGTTGAGGCAGCTTCTACAGCCTGCCGTCTTTCTTTGTAAACAGTCCCTGGATTTAACCATATTTCCAGCCCAGAAAGCAATAGAGCAGAAAGAACTTTAAAAGTGACCTGTAGGGTGAAGTTTATCAGCTGAGGTGTAACACTACACTTGTGTCCTGACGCTAATCACCTCCAAGCCAGTGCAGGGCTCCAAGCTCAGTGACAAAGTAAGCTCCACATGCCAGCCCCCCCCCCCAGAGCTGCTTGCAGTGTTTTGTGTTCCTTTTGGCACTAGCTGGTGCAGTGGTGTTTGTGGAGCAGAGGACCAGCACAGAGTGGCTGCTCCACTGACTCTGGCAGGGTAGGCAAGGAGAAAGTGTAGCTTAGAAACATTCCTAGTTTTCGTGAGTTTGTATGACAACACTAGTTAAACATATATTTGTGTATTAATGTACACAGTATCTATTATAAATTAATACATACCAGAGATATATTGTAGTTAGGGTATAGAGTGTTATTTCCTTAGCACTGTAGGTGGCATCTTGGTAGGCAGCCTTCCCATCCCATCAGCATCACAGGGCACTTTGTCGTTCAGCTCCCTCTGTCAAACTGCAGCCTGGGAAGATGCTCTCAGACTGGAGAGTTTTGGTGCTCCTGGCACCACCTTCTCCCTCCTAGGAGCAGTGTGAGAGGGCTTGGCCCAGAGGAGTGGATGCTGAGGCAGCCAACAGCAGCTTGGGAGTTGCAGGGCCAAGGTAAAGCCATGACCAGCTGGCCAATGCGATGTTCCTCTCCTGCGCAGACTCTAGCCAGGTAGTCAGAGATGCACATGCCTCATTTGTCTCTAAGACTACCTGATCCTGTTCCAGCCCCTTGCCACAAGGTGAGCATGGGAGTCCTGCTTCCCCAGGACCTGAGAAGCTAGGCCTTGCTTGGAAGAGCAAGGCCTGGGGAAAGGCAGAACAGCCTCTGCTGTCCATGAGAGGGGAGGTCTTGGGACCACACTTAGAAAGCCTTTGCACCTGGTCAGCCATGAAACCAGTGCTGAAGTGGTCTGCAAAGGTGATGGTGGCCCCATCATGGGACAATCCTGTTTCCACGCAGTCCCTGGGCCCAGCCAGTGCTGCCATGGGGCTTATCACTGTAGCACCAGGAAATGTGGCCCTGCTGGAAGCCACCACAGCAGCCCACTCCCTCCTGCCCCACAGCCAGCACAATATGTAATGCAGCCAAAAGGTTTTTAACCTGGCCTTGGAAATAAATTAGTTATTTTGGTTGGATTTTTTTTTTAATAAAAACACTATCAAAACTGAATAATTTTTAAGGCAGTTGGTCAGTGGGAAGAAACAAGGGTTATTATTGTATTCTGATATATGGGATTTATTGCTTCCCCTCAGTGGGGCCCTGCACCTGCCACAGGTTGTGCCTAGTGCAACCATGAGTGCAGTGGGTCTGGGGACTCCACCAGCATGGGAGATCCTGAGCACCCTGGAGCCTCACCTCCTCACTCCTGGGCTGGTTTACTTCCTGCACTGTCCAGGTCTTCCTCTTCCTCTGTATGTAGCGCATCCCTGTCTTCCTCTTCCTCCTCCTCTCGAGCCAGCAGCTTCTTGAAGACCTCGTACTCCTCTAGGGTGGAGTGGGCCAGTCTGTCCAGGAACTCTTTCTCTGAGAGCTGAAGAATGTCCTTCAGTTTTGGGTTACTGGTTTCATTCTGGCCTTTGTGTGGGGTCTGGTAGAGCCCCCGGCGCTCTAGGAAGATGTGCCGGTTCCTGAGCTCGGCAAAGGGCATTTGGAAAAGACAAGCCTTCACCATCTCCTTCTGCTGGACCCCCATCCTGAAGTACGCGTACTGCAGACAGAGCAGGGCGTTTCAGGCACAGCCCCGGGCCTGCTCTGGGGCGGGCGCTCGGCACGCAGGAGGCGCGTCCCCCGTGTCAGCCCCCGCGGCGGGCAGCCCGGTCCCCTCACCTGGAAGTGGTGGTGGAGGCGGCGCGGCTCCTCCAGCAGCACGGAGGGGCAGGTCCGCAGCACCTCCCTCAGTTGCTCCGCCGTGAAGAGGCACTGCTCCCGCAACAGCCGCACCGCCGCTGCCATCCTCTTCTGGGGCAGGGTGAAGAGCTGGGGGCAGCGGCTCACCGCCCGCTGCAGCTGACCTGCGGGCACCGGGGCTGGTAGGCCGGGAGGCGCCGGTCCCCGCCCCCTCGCCTGCGGCGGCCCCGCCGCCGCGCTGCCCTACCTCCGCTAAGGCCCAGGCGCCGCAGCTCCTCGGCTCGCTCTTGCAACCGCTCCGTCGGGATCCGCAGCAGCCCCGGACTTCGCTCCAGCAGGCTGAGGGCGGCCCCGGCGCTGAGCCCCAGCAGCAGCAGCTGCGCCGCCGCGGCCTCCCGGCGCTGCGGGCCGAGCAGGGGTTGCAGCCCCAGGACCCGGCGGGCCTGTTCCTCGCTGAAGCCCATGGCCCGCAGCCCCGCCGCTTCTCCGCAACCGCGGCGGGAGCGTAGCCCGGGCGCGGCGAGGAGGCCGCGGGGCACCGGGGCCCAGCACGCCTCGGCCGCACGGCCACAGCCCCGTATCAGCCCACTCGCCATGGCGCGGCTCGGCAGCTGCGGGGAGGGGCCCGGGCGGCTCTACGGTCCGCCCCCGGCTGGCGTCGCTTGAGAACCTCGGCCCGGGCAGAAGGATCTTTAGACTTGGGAAGAGAAAGAAGGTGGCTGACGGTGTATTTTAGGAACGCAAGACATGGTTTAGATAGAAAAAGTGCAGATTTTAATTACAAATGCCCACCACCACCACCTTAATCCCTTGTGAGGTACCATTCTACCACAGTCTTAGACGTGCTCAGCTCTAGGAATGATCTGATTTCCAGGTTGTGAAAACAGAAAACCAAGATCAGACTTCGGACACCGAGGGGAACAGAAGAACCAAATACTGCATTGGCAACCCTGACTCACTGTTTCCAAGACAAGGCTTGTCCTGCAGTCATCCCATGTTTGACCTGGGAGTAAAGGTGCAGGGTTCAATGAAAGATTCCAGAATTTACCAGTCAATTGCTGAAGCTTTATAACCATAGTGCTCCTAAGGACCCCAGAGAGCTTGTGATTAAGATTTCTTTAACCTGACATGCAATTAGTTTTCTATACCTCCCAATAGAAAACAAGGCTAATGTATTTTTTCCTGTGAGGCCAAGCCATATAATTCATTCAGAAATTATAAATTAACACGTTATTATCCATCCAAAAAGGCATGGCTTGATTGACAAAAATTGAGATAAAACTTGCATTAGAGTTACATGACTGCCAGTACTGATCTTAAGAGTTATCTACTGGAGTGAACCTTCTCATCAGGCATTATTTGTTCTGGTTTTCTCAGGTATACACCTCACTAAAGCTTGATAAGCTGATAGGTTGAGTCATCATAATAAATGAGAAGTCTGGAATCTGAAACTAATAAAACATACAGCACACCTCTGTATTCATCAAAGACATAAAGAGCTGCAATACTTAATCTGAAAATGATATATACTTTGGATAATTCTGCCTCAGTAAGCAGCTTTTAAAATCATTGCAGAGCACATTTGGAAGCATTTTTCCAGTCTTCTATTTCCAGGGACTAAATACTGCTTATATATTCCCAAGAGATCTGCCCCTTTAGAAAAGCAAATTCACCTTTTGCCACAGGCCAAGGAGGATTCAGGACAGCTGCCATGGCCTCCTCCAGCTCACAGAAGGGATTCTCTCCTAATACTAGGATATAAAGCATGACACCAAGTGACCACATCTCCAGCTCAGGGCCATGGTACCTATGCAGAGATAAACATCCATAAAATCAGATTACAAATATGTAATTGTGTGCTAAAGAAAGTAAAAAGGCAGTAGATAGCCCTTGTTTCCAATTTTTATTTTAACATAGGAAGTTAGTGAGAATTGTAATAATTCTATATTATCCTTCTCCATAAAAGAAAATAGCCAAGGAAAGGCCATCCTGTTTCGGTTGATGATTATGTATAATATGCATCAGGGCTTCCACATGTGTAAGCTGGCGACAAGAGAACTTAAGCCTTCTCCTTCTTTACCATAAGCCAAAACTATCAAGTGAATCTTTAAACAAAAGATCAGACACTTCAGTGGAATCCCATTTACCTCCTCCCATCTCTTTCAAAACAAAAGTTACGTGGAAATAAATATTAACTATCTAGATTCCACTTGAGAATAAGGGATAGTTTCTGCACATAGTAACAGGCTGAATTCCCAGGGTGGCATTACTTCATCTTCCATCTTGTTCCCAGCATAGCTTCCCCTTCCCCACACCTCATTAACAGGAGCTGCCTGAAGGACCCATGAAAACAGCTGTGAAATGAGAGCAAGGTAACATACTTGCATATACAATTAATATTTACCACCCTGTGATGGTAAGGCTTTTCTCCAGGAGTGGGTATGAAACTGCCAACTTTGAGGTAAAGACCATTCAGAGAAAGAGAGAGTAGGGAAAAGACAGATGAGATTTGGGCAGCACAGCCAAGATAGCAACAATACAAATTGCAAGGGAAGAACCCTTGAGTTCAGAGGAGCAATGGGAAGATGAACAGTGATCAAACTGCAAAAATTCATACAGGGAAGCAAGTAGGAAAGAAGGGAACAGATGAGTTGAGATTGGGAGAAGTACAAAACATAGGCATTATAAATAGCAGATGCTATACAGCAACACTTGTTATACCACCTCTCTAAAAGAGCAGCTTTTAGTAGAGACACATCAGTGTATTCATATACAGGCATGAAGAGAAGGTTAGCAAGCTGATGTACATACTACAAAAGAATAAGGAAAAAGTGACTTGTCCTTGAAAAATTGTTGCATACCTTTACTCCAAAATACATGAGGGGGAATTACTTGGGGACTGCTGTTGTGGTTAACTCAGTGACACTTTAAAGTCACAACACAATTCATCCAAGCTCTTCTACCAGGCTGGAAATTAAAATCATATACTTGTTCTTGAACTTGGCTCTGCAGTAGGACAGACATTAGTACAAGGCTTTGCAAAATGCCAGACCAGAATAAGAAAGCTTGTGAACAGACTTAGAAACAACTTTGCATGTATTCAAGACTTCACAAATACTTTCTTCTCTGCAGTTTTCTGTGGTTAGATACTCTGGCAGAGTACCAATTGCAAAGCAGCTTGGCTTCTCTATTCCAGCCCTGCATACACATTTTTTAGCATGATTGACACAAAAACTACTTCCCAGAGGGTGACATGCAGTTTGCCAGACAGCACTTTTGGTGAGCAGTATTCAATTGTCCCACAGAAGGTATAAAACAATTTGCTGGGTTTCAGGTAGGCAGCTGAACCAAAGTCCACTAATTAATTGTGAAATCTTCAGCAACTACAATGTTTTCTTCCTTGATATCTCTCTGAAGAATGTTTCTATAATGGAGATAACCAACAGTTGATGCAAGCTGAAAAAGGAGGAAAGCACTAAGTGTTACTACACAGGGGTGTCCTGGATAATCTATGTGGCATCACAGAGTTCCTTTAGCCACATTTTTGCTTGTTTTGACACTACATAAGTAAGATCCTAATTTTGTTAACTGGAAATGAACTCAGACATGCCTGTCAGCATTGCTGCAGTAGGTGTTACAGTCATCTTAGGAGAGAGGCTTAAAAAAGCCTTTGCTTGCTTTCCTCTCACAAATGTGCAGGAAGATGGCATGCTACAGTCACGATGTGCTTGGTTCTTGCTTAGAGCTAGCTTGCTATTACAGTCCTGCAGGTTACTCTATTTTTATCCCAGCTTCATTTTGAGGGTACTTTGATTTCTCCAGAAGGATATTACTGTGTGCCTCTGACAGTGCAGGATAACAAAGTATCTAAGAGTGAAGTTTGGTATAAATTAGTCACTCCTAAATTCCATTCTTCTTTTTGCATGATTCATTCTATAGTGCAATAATTAAGAATAGCATTAGAATTATATCACCATGGAGACATTTGTGATTCCTATCACAATACCTTTGAGCAAGAAAAGCAGATGACTAAGGACAAACAGTTTCTATTTATAATACCTAGCTCCCTCTGCAGAGAAATACTGTATAGGTCTGAAGTAACAAAGCACCCCTACAAACTCAAGACTGGTTTAGGAAAAGGGCTTATCTGTCAGAAGTCTAAAGAAACCATAGACTTGTGAATGCAGACTGCACAGTAGACACAGAGAAAATGCATCACTTTGGCTACTATCTTCCATCAGCACCCCAGGTGGGGGGACTGTGAACGCAGCTGTGGGTTACCACATGCAAAATAATTCTTGCATACCTTAGAGGAAGGAATTTACTCCAAAATACGCTAGGCGAATTACTTTGGGATTGCTGTTGTGGTTAACTGAATGAATAAAGAACAATACAGCTCTCAGGCAAACTCCCCATAGTAAACTACCTTGATTTATTTTGTATTATGCCATGTTAAAAGCTGGGATAATTTCTTGATTTAAAATTACTTTAAAGGAGCAGAACCCTTTACCTCCATAAACAATATAAACCGAGCATTGATCTAAGTAAAAAAGTGGCTTTTAGTGAGGCTTGGGGCAACTTCTGTGCACTTTCCTCCTCCTAAAGAGGAAAAGTGACTGCTGCATGAACGGGCATCCTGGTGATAGGATGTGTGCTGTGATAATCACAGCCAAGAGGTGATGGCTCTATTGAAAATCCTCATAGGAAGTAAGGTCCTGTAAAGTTTTCTTTGTTACAGACTTCTAAGTAAACCTTAAAAAGACTTCTGCAGGTACCATTTCAATTAGATAGAAATCATCCTGCAGGTATTGAGCATGACTCTGATTCAGCATGCTTGCTGATCAGCCAGTAATTCTTCTGAGTGAAATAGGATGCTGTTTCTTATATGAACCAACTCCTACCTGCATGTAGCAACTGCACATTCCCAGTTCTAACCTGTCTGAATATATAGCTCGTTAAGTGCTATCCAAGTTGTGCTGATGATCAATGAATGTAAAGTCATCCAGACCAGATCCATGCTTTTCCATCACCAGCTGAAAAAGTGTTCATTTTCAAATACATACAGCACCTATAAATAACAGACTTTTTAAATCATGTCCTTTGTCCTCAAACTGCCTTTTTTTGTTTTTAAACAAACACTCCTCTCCTCACAGAGATTGAATCAACATATCTTTGAAGTCTCATTCCACTGAGCAGAAATGTTTCTTAAAAAGAGAGCATCATTAAAACTGAGAGCAGAAGTAAAACCAAGAGGAATTCTTTGAGGAAAAAAACCCAACACAATCAAAACCAACCCCAAACTAAAAAAGAGAAATCAAGGTATGTATCGAGATTATTTACTGAACTAGCATATGTTCAGATGTGACATCACACAAGATATGTATCCTATTATCTTGAAATGATGTACAGGGTTTTTTTTTTCTGTTAAAAGTCATACCTTCAGATCTACATTTACATTAATTGTCTGGGGTAAAAGTGTCAAAGCATGCAACAGTCTGCTGTGATGTACCCTCCAAAACAAAGCAGGATACATAGCTTCCTTTCTTTCCTGAAAAGGTAGATTTAATACAGGACAGTTCCTCACTTCTGAAGAGGAATACCAAGTATTCAAAGGAACCATCTGACACAGTTGAAACTGGATTCAGCTAGTTCCCTGTACTTTAATGATACGGGGATGTTGCAGTTCAACAGGATTGCAATTCTGTGTGTAACACTTCCCAGATTAGAATCATCTATTCAGCAGTCCTCAAGTACACTCTCCTTCCAGATGAACTTTACAACAACCTAAACAGTTGACAGCATTCATCATCACCTTCAAAATTATGGCTTTAAGTGTTTGGTAAGTTAATTTCCAGGAAAAAAAATTGGTGAACCGTATTACTAGGACAGGAGTAGCCCAGTGTACATTGCTTATAGCATCTTTAAACAAGTGCTCCAAATATGAGTATCCCACTCTTCTTTAGCCTGATTAATCTTTACAAACAGGAATCTAAATGTCTCAGGGCTGCTAAATTTGCCTTCCTATGAAAGCTCTTGGACGAGTATTAGCTTCCTGAGTTAGCTACTTAGATTGAAGATCAGAAACCTAAAAAAAGGCCAATGATCATACAAAGTCTGGAAATAAAATTATCATACAAATAGCATCAGAAAAAAAACCCAACCAAACCAAAAACAACCCCCCCAAAACCATAACACATGCACTCCCCATTCCAAAAGCTTAAAATGAAAACGTTTAGATTGCATTTATATAACTCATTGACATTGCAAGAAAAAAAGTATACAGTCTAAACATGTTTAAGAGAAAGAGTAAGACAAAAACTTTCCTTCCTCAGTGACAACAGATCAAGAGAAAAATACAAGTTTGTAAAATGAAGTAAACCAAGTATTGTTAATGAGTCAGCAAATCTAGATTAAAATATAGAATAATTCTTCCATTTAGTAAAGGCTGAATGCTTCCTCACTGAAGAACTGAATTACTCCTAGATTAGAGGCATCGCTTCATCAAAGAATTACCTCAGAAACTGCACACTGTCTACTAACTCTTCTTTGTTCTAGTAGTGTGCATTTGTTTCAATGCAGAGGTGCATTTCTAAGCAAAGAAATCAGAAAAAGCAAACAGGAAAAAAAAAAAATCCAAAACCAAGAAGAAAAAAACAGAATAAAAGATACAGGTGAAAGTATGAAATAGAATCATAAAATCATTTAGGTTGCAGAAGACCTTGAAGATCGCTGAGTTTGACCATTAACCTCACTCTATCAAGTCCACTGCTAAACTGCGTCCCTAAGCACCATATCTACACGACTTCTAAACACATCCAGTGATGGTGATTCAACCACTTTTCCTGGGCAGCCTGTTCCAGGGCTTTACAACCCTGTAAGTAAAGAAATTTTTCCTAATATCCAACCTAAACTTCCCCTGTTGCAACTTGAAGCCATTTCCTTTTGTCCTGAAGCACTTGCTTGTGTTCTTTCTTTGTGGCAGAGCTAGCTGGAAAGACAAATTTGGAAACACAGGGCTTCTTTGCTTATGTTTATTCCTGTTGTGTTCAGAGAAATACAATTTTGATAAATTCTTTGTAAATGCAATGAACTGCATCAGAACATGCAATGCCTAACTGAAAGAATACAGCAACATAACCTGGAATAATACCCAGCAATGTGAGCCAATTCAGAAGAATATTACAATTTTCCCTTTAAATATTAGTCCTAAGTATCTACAGCTCTGCTGCAATACTGTCACAAAAACTGTATTTTACTCAAAATACTCAGAGATCCCACAGGGAAGGGAGTGAAATGGAAGTGCTCATTAAGCACAAAGCATTCTCTATTAACCGTGTAATTTCCAGCTTGAACATTCTGTTTCACCTTCTCAGCAAGAAAGAGAGAAGCACGACCTTAGGTGAACAATTCTGTTCACCTTAGGTTATAGTGGAAATCCAATTTAAAAACTGCATGGAGGTACATTGCTTTTACAAAGCATGTTTCTATGTACATAGGCAAATCTCTTGTATCTAGTTGTTTTACCTTTGTTTCAGCAGCCAGAGCCAGTTGTGTGGCAGGCAGTAATGTCTTCAAAGATGCATTCACCCTCTGTCCCTGTGGAGTCATAAAGAGAAGGTAATGGCAAAGAACAGTCACGGCTTCTCTCCATGTTGCTATAGAAACCAGGGATCAGGAACATAATATTCTAAAACACCGAATGAAGCCTCATGAAGTGAAGCTGACTCTTGCAGGCTGGGGGCAAATGCTAACAATCCATGTTTGCAGACCTGATTCTAAAGAATAGCCAAGCAAAAGTGATCCACATGACTTATGGAGAACATATACTTGAAATCCATACTAGTTCCTCAGCCCTGCAAGACAATTACAGCCAGGCAATTTGTGTATCATCCTACTGACTTGCCAAACGCATGGAACACAGAAGTTTTGTGACAGACAGCAAAAATTGTAAAAGACAACGCTACAGTTCCAATGGACATGCTGTCAGACATAGGGAAGGATTTTGGGGAGTGATTAAACCTCCTATCTTACCTTTCCCAACTGTTCTTTCTTATAGCCAAAGAACATTAAAGCAAAACTATCCCTGATGCCATGGATGATGCTGTCTGACTGGACAGTAGTAAGATCACTGATGAGGAAGAAAACCACAACTGTAGCGGAGTAATGATAGTCTGTGAAAGAGCCCCCATCTTCTATTGGTGGAATACCATCTTTCTGCACTGCCACTTCTCCAGAAGGTTTAGACTGAAAGGAAGTGTGTTACCCTCTCTTGATCACCTACAGATTGCTGGATCCCAAGGTTCTAAATTAAAGCAAAAAAAAACCCAACACCCTCCCAAAAAAACAAAACCAAAAATCCCAAACAAACAAAAAACCAAACAAACCAACCTAAACTAAAACAAACAGAAAACCTCTAACTAACAAAATTTTTTGATTTTATTTTTGTATTCGTATAAAGTCACATATGAACTTTCCCAGGAAAAAGGAGAAGGAAAAGAAAAATGAACCAATCCTTTGAATATTGAACAAAGTCCAGTTTTCTAAGGATTTGGAATCTGGTGTTGAACTCCTGTATGAATATCCCAATGATGTACATGCTGCAGCTTTTCAGCAAATGAGGCATCAATCTTTCAACTATCTAGCTGCTTGTTTTCATGGCATTTGCAAGACCCTGCGTATTCTTTAGACTTTCACTCCTCAGACATGACTGAAATGAGCTAAAGAATTCAAAGTAATTTTAAGGACCTGACAGAGACAACACAATTTCTTAGAGCCAGGACTGGAGAAAAGTGTCTCTCACCAGGACAGAATCCACAGTGAGAAGCTTGGGCTTGGTCTCATTCCTAGATAGGAAATATTCAGACAGTAGCTCCACAAATGAGCAGCATACCCTTTCTCAGGGGGCTTATGCTTCTCTCTGAGAAGACTTTCTTCTGTTACATAAGGAGGGAAAACAATGCGCACCTATGTTTCAAATGGGAGGGGCATGGAAGAACGTGGTTGTTGCTTTCGTTATATCTTTTAGATTTTTTTGCCTGGAGTGGGATCTGCACAGAAGGAATCAGGTCGACTATGTGAAGCCAAACTATTTTTTCCAATGTTGGATAGCCAAGGAGATGGGCAAAAAGGAGGTCACATGGTGTGATCTCTCCCTTAGGAAGAAAAAGTACAAAACTATTTTAATTCTAGCACTCAATCCTTTAACAACAGTTTGTGCAAATATCTAAGCAAATGGCAGGAAGTTTCATTATGCATGCTCCTTGTGTATACAACTATTTCAGTAAAAGCAGCCGTAGCATAATGCAGTATTTCAGCATTAGCTTGCAAAGAGCCTGCCCTTTGCCACAGGGGAGATGCTGAGGACTCCAACACTCCCTGCAGAACTTTTCTTCAGCAAGCTAATCGCTTCAGAAAGGCATCCTGGCCATGAATAACCAGCCCCCTGACAAACTGTCACTGGTCAAGTCTAAGACGTCCCTGGAGGACAGATAAGTGTATTTTAATGTGACTTGCCAAAGACTTCAAAGTGAGCCGCAGGGCAGAAATACGCACAGGTCCTGCAAGTGCAATCCTGGGTTAGGATTAGTAATTCCCACTTTTAGGTTGGCAAGGGTAGCACCGCCGCCCCCCAACCCAGGAGCCGTTCGCAACGCCCACCTTGCTGGGGTTGCAGCCCCTGCCCGCCAGCTGTAGGGGCCGGCAGGGTCCCAGTCTGCACTGCAGCGCGCTCGAGGAAGTGCGGGGCAGGACTCAGCAGTCGCGGCGCCCAATAAGAGAAGGCACTGGGGGAGTGTCAACGGAGGGGAACCAATAGTGCGCCGGCGCGGGAGGAGGCGAAACTGATTCGGAGTCGGGGAATTTGCGGCTCACTCCGGCCGTCCCCTCACCCCACCGTCACAGCCACACACGATGCCCCCCTTCGAGCCGCCGACCGCAGGCAGCCCCGGCCAGCCTGCCCCGGGGTCCCCGCTCCCCGGGATGGCATCCATCCTCCGAAGAATTTGCAGGCGGAACGGCGAGGCCGGAAGCAGCTGATAACGCTTCAGGACCGAGGCGCTGGTGGGGACGGAGCAGGTGCCCAGGCTGCAGTAACCGCCGGCACTGCGACTACAGCTCCCAGAAGGCCGCGGGGCGGATGGCCAGCAGCAGGGGCGGTGCCCCGCCTCCTCGGCACACCAGCTGAAGAGGTGATTGGCTGAGGCGCGCCGCAATCTGTGGGCTTTGATTGGCCGCGAGACGCCTGTGGCGGTTTCCGGAAGGGGGCGGTGGGAGGAGAAGCAATATGGCGGCGGAGAGCGGTGAGGGCTCGCAGGAGATGATGGAGGGTGAGAACCCGCCGGGGGCTGGCATGGCTGTGGCCGCTGAGGGGGTTGGGGCGGCTCTCCGCTTGGGTACCGCCGTTCGCTGCCCACTGCGCGCGGTAGGGCTTGCGGGCCGAGCAGCCCCGGCATGTCCACCCTTAGGGCGGCTGCCCGAGGGGAAGGGGCCCCTGGCTGCCCACTGAGCCGTGGGGGCCGGTGCGTATTACCTGGGGCTGGCTTGATGCCCTCCCCCTCCCCCGGGTTTCCACACGCGAGAGGTGGAAGAAGTGGATTTGTGGAAATGACCGTGATACAGAATATAAAGATAAACAGCATTTCTCTGCTCTGGTGTTGCTTTTTCTTCCGTGCCCCATGAAACTAAGAGCAAATGTTGAGGGGAGGCCGAGAAGGAGCGAAGCACTTCAGGTGCCCAGGGGCAGGGTGACCACCAGAGTTGTGACGGAGTAAAAGGTGAAGGGATCTCACAGGTTGTGCTGGGGATATGGTTGCTTTTATCTGCAGGGATCTTTTAATTACTTTTTTTTTTTATGCCTTCCCTTCTTCGTGTCATTGGTACTATTGTACATGATACTGATTTTTTTCTAAAAGCTTTTAAAATGTAATAGTTCTAATTCCATTTCCGTCATCTTTGGAATTGCACTTCATTGATCTAAGAAATTTCCTTTTTCCTCCAGTCTTCTTCCCAGATTGTTGGTTTTAGGAAGATGTGATGGGAGGAAAAAGTGCATCCAAAATCAAAGTAGAAACAAGGGGTAAGAGGCCTTTTATTTAAGACTAAACCTTTTATTTAGTTAACTTAGGATTTCTACTAACTGCATAGTGGTATATATGAACCCTGGTTATTATATCTGCTTGCTATTTCTTCCCCCCACCCCACTGCTGAAAATAGCCTAATTCTGCTATTATGTCTTACACAGTTGACAAGCGAATTGAATCGGAGGAGTCAGGAGACGAAGAAGGGAAGAAGCAAGCGGTTCGCTTAGTAACAGATCTCAGTCAGCAGAGCCTGAGGGATGAGCAGAATGGCGAGAACTCCGCAGGTACGTTGCCAACTTAAACGATCGTGTGTTAGGAAATGTGCTTTTCCCTGTGTGTTCAGCAGAGTAGGTGTATTTGTCCTTTGTGTTTCTTGTGGCTATGTGACGGTTGTATCAACGTTAGTGAATAATATGAAGCTGCCCTAGAGCAATCTTCTTTAAAAATCAATAAATATTAGTGTTATCATTGCAAAAATATATCTGCCTTCTTTTTATGGAACCACTGATATTGGACCTTTGTGGTGTTTTTTTTCTTGTTTGTTTAGCTTTGTAATCTATAATATCAAAATGCAAAACCCTTTTATTCATACTGTTTCTGTGGAAACATAGTAACTTTCTAAGGAAGGATGCTGGAAGCATGTTAGAAATAAACATAAGCAGCTTTTCCTAATTCTTCCTCAGTGTATGTAGTATTTTTCCTAAAAAGTTGGCAGATTTATTTGGTAGGCAAAAGCAACTGCTCCTGGAAGTAGAAGGTAGAAGGAAGCTGTCAATTTTGGGTTTTTATTTTATAATTTAAAAATTTTAAGATGTATTGGAGGGTTATCTGTTTGATTCCTCTTGACATTAAACTTTTGCTACTATTTTACTGTTTGTATTACAACACTGGGTTGAAATGTTGGTAGGCTTTTTTAAGCCAGTGTGTGTTTGATGGAAGAGTTTGCTTTTCAGTAGCTTGCATAGAATTCATCAGAGCAGATCCATTTCTGAAGACCCTGTATGGCAATAGCATCTGGGATTTTGATGTTAGCCATCAATCTGAGACATAATGGCGTCCTTTTGATAGAGACGTTCACATAATTATTATTGGTCTGGAAATTAAGTGAAATAATACAGCAAATTCCCTGCAGCAAATTTTAATCCTTTTTGACTGTGCATCTAGTGCAGATCCCTCCTAATCTCACCTTGACCATTAGAACTTGCAGAAGTATTTTCCAAAGTAGTAAATTATTATGAGAATTTTAAATCTCATCCTCCTAACTAAATGACCTCTATCTAGGTCTAATTCATTGCTCATCATTAAAAAACCCCTATATATTAATTTTAAAATGTTATGATGCCTGTAAAAGTGTAAGAGCACACCTTGCAAACTGTACATCCCAAATGCTATATGATTAATACAACTGTGCAGATCAGTCGGTCGTGGTTTTCCTTTGCACGTGTGTAATATTGAGTGTTCACTCAGTAATTTAGCTGTGCCTTTGAGGTTTATATTTGGTATGTTGTTCACCTGGGAAATATAATATTAGAGAAAATACCTCAAGTGAATACTTTTAATCCAGTGAAAGCAAGAGAAGCACACTCAGAATGGGTTGCTGAATTGTACTGGATACTATTTAATGTAATGACTGTAGTGTTATTCTTCCAAACACTTGTGGTTCAGAAAACTTCTACTAGGGCAGAAACCAAATAGAGGAATAATTTTGGAACATTTGGCTTAGTTTCTCAGCTGAAAGGAAAATGAAGAGCATTCCACATTTTGCACAGAAGATCATAAATAGAAAGGGCTCAAGCAGCTGAAATTTCAGATTCAACATTTAGCTAATTCTCTGAGGAATAGCACCTCTATTCAGAAAGCTTATAACGTAGCTATTTATATATATATATTTTTTAAATGTGTGATTAAAAAGTGTAACTAGGCTTTTAGTTGCTTTAAATGCTTGTGGTACTGTAAACTTGAGTAACTCAGTAGCTACTGTTCCATATTGTGGAATTTGGATTTCCTGAATGTGATTTTTTTTTTTTTTTTTTTTTTTGTAGATCTGCAAAGCTCTGTAGCTTGCAGGCATGAGTTACACAAATTTGCTTAAGTAACTTCACTGCCAGAGCAATGTTGTTTTCCTCTTGAGAAACCTTCTGCATTAAAAATTCTGGACTAAAGCACTGTTTGCATACTTAGTGCATGCCAGTGAAATTACAGTTCTGTTCATAAAGTGACTGTAAAAAGGTCAGTTTAGGGTGTTTTATTGTCACTTTGATAATAAATAAGACATCAGCTGATAATTGATAGGACACTAAATTTGCTAGAACCATTTTTGATTCTGTTTGGAGAAAATGTACTTTACCATTCTCATACCAATACTGATTTATCAGTGTAACCAGCATATACATCTCACATTGAGAGTGTTTTCTACACAGTACATAAACTTTGAGAGGTGGGTTATTATGCAAGTGTTAGAGTCCCTGCATTCGGTTTTAAATTGCTTTTATTTCAGTGAAATAGATGCATGTTTCCTGTGTGATTTCGTTTTGTGCCTTCAGACTTAAGTGCATTTTTTCCCAGCGCTGGCTCTACCAGGACTGGTTATGCAAAGCCATAAAACCATATGGCAAAAAAGGGTGAACTACCCTCTGACGGATCCTAGAAGAGAGTATTTATTTATTTAACATGTTGCCAAAACCAAATGTGTATGAATGGTCTGCAGTGGGTGCTGTGATGAAATGCATAATTTTATAGAGAAGCCTGCCAGCCAAGCAAGGTTGAAGAGTTTTCTTTTTTTTTTTTTTTTTTTTTTTTAAACTTGCATTTGTTTTGTGTGAAGAATGATTTTTTTTTTTTTTTTTTTAACTGAATGTGTGACTGGCTTTACTGTTGGACAACTTTAAGGAGAAACTTCTTCACCATGAACAATAACTTACTGCTGGTACAGCTTAGTGAAAGGGAAAAAGTTGGGGTATTTATGTGATGTCTCAAATAACTATTGTTCCAAACCTGGGCTGCGTTCCTGTTGGCTGTAAATTCAGGTACAGTGCTTGTTCAGTTTGAAGACCTTTGTGCTTGGGGCCTTTGCACCCTAGGAACAGGTCAAAGAGGTGCAGCCTTGGTAGCAGCAGGGTAGGGTATCCTGCTCTCCTGCTGAAGTGCTTAACTCTTCATCTGGAATTAAAATAAGAACCTTCAAATGTTACCCACTGCTAAAATGCTGACAGGCATATGTAAGTGTGTCAGTTCTGGTGGCTTTTTTATACTGCCATTCAGTGTCCCTGAGCTTATCAGCTCACTTTGCATCCCCAAATATAACTTATGCTCCTTGCTAATGTATGTGATAAAGAATATTAAAAGATGAGTGGCAGAGGATTGCATTTTAGTCTTAACTTCTGTGAGTCAATTCAGTTAGTGCTCTTTCCTGTTGGAATGCCTAGACAAAGAGAAGTTAGCCCAAATACAGCAAGGTAAATGATGGTGAGTGAAGCTATCAAAAGCTTGGAATTTGGTGGCAGTATTAAAAACTGTAATACTTGCACTGTTCATCCTTACAATACTACTAACGACACCAGGCATCAGTAAGAAAAGCACTCATTAAGTAAGGGGGACGTTTGGCATTTACAAGTATGTGGTAAACCATAAAAGTAGTTACTATAACTTGTTGTTGCCACAAAAATAGTGATTACTTCTGGGTTAATGACATTAACTTGCATACAGTAATGTAGGAATTAATGCAGAGCCTTTGGGATTTGACTGTAATTCGTGTTCCTTGGTTTTTTTGGCGGTACATAGAGAAGCCACACGCATGAAGTGGAAAGAGGTTGCATGTTGTATGTCTGCTTTGCAAAGTCAAATTAGACTTCCTTTGGAAGTTGATGTAATCAGCACACTGTCTTCAATAAATGGGACTTGCACATTAATTATTCAGCATGAATTTATCCAGTAGACTTCACTCCCTCTTGTGCTGCAACAGCAACACAGCAAATGTTGGGCTGTCTTTCAGAGTTATAAAGGCATTTCCTAAGAAAATCTATGCAGTGTGATAAACAATGTTTCTAGAATATGAGTGAGTTGCACATATCTCCCTTCTTTTGTTTGACTGAAAAGTATACACAGCATTGACATAAACTGACAGTATTTATGAAAGAAAAGCTGAATGATGAGATTACCGAGATGCTTGGTCATTCCTGGCATTATTACTAGACAGTTTAGATTCCTTCTTGACTATGTTATGTTAGGTTGGAGGAGGAGCATAGACAACTTTGAATGGTATATCTTCAGAGGGATGATGGCCCTAAAGTGTAAAGAAAAGGAACCCTGCCCAGATCAGTCTTAAGCCAACATTATTCAGCAGCCACACAGGCAGGCTGGGGAAGGTGCTGTTCTTTCTGTCTTTTGCATCTAGGTGTGAAGTTCTGTTGTTAAGAAATCTTGTGGGGGTTTTGTGTGGGATTTTTTTGTGGGTTTTTGTTTGTTTGTTTGGGTTTTTTTCCACAACTGTCTGTCATGATGAAAGCCAAATAAGTGAAGTGTATCTTTAAAGCAGCAGAATATCTGAACTGTGCATCTTGTGTGTTTCTTCTGAAGAGCATTTGCACCCTTTGTTTTTCCAGATGTTAGCCATTGTTATCTTGCCTTTAGCTATTGGGTAGCAGAAGTTTATAAAGTATTTGCTTCTCCTGCAGGAGAAGCAGAGACACCAGTGGACATGGAGACAATTAGCTTGGACCCAGAAGCTGAGGTAAAGGCAAGATTTTTGTCCTTACAGGCTTTATACAGTGGAAAGAAAAGGCAGGAAAAGGCAAGTATTGAAACCTGGTTAAAAGGTGTAATTCTTCTGAAGATGCTGGCTGTTAGGAGCTTCCCCAGAATTGATTCAGAGCTTTTAGAAGTAGAGGTGATTTATTCTTGATCAGTAACTGAAACATTTTGTTAGTAATTTAGAATTTTAATTGTGGAGGCATTGAAAGTGGGGCTATGCTGCAAGCATTATTAATGGGCTATGAGCTTTTGTGAGAATATCTTTAATGAACTGACTGCTGCTGTCAGACCCATGATTTACAATAGGCATAGCTACTTAACTGGTCTTGTGCCTAGATGTCGTCAGCCTCATGAGCCTGTTAGCTGGAGAGTTTTTGAGTTTGGGTGGTGAAGTACCTCTATTTCTATTTGACTGACCTGCCAGACCAGAACATCTAGGACTGAACAGCACAAATGTGAAGTGCATCAGCTAATCGCAAGTGCAGAGTTAACATTCATAGAACTTCCAAATTATTTGAACTCAGTGGCTCCTGTTCATCTGAAGCCTGGAACTGGAATTAGCAAGGTGTGTTCCTGTTAAGCCCTAGCAAAGAAAGAGAATTTTATGCAACACTTTAATTGTGCTGAACAGCAGAATTTGTCTGAGTAAATTCAGAATTTACTGCAAAAGACTTCTAATTTTGGTGAAACAATGCTGAGACTCAGTAGAGGACTATTGTCTTTTCACAGATACTGTGTTTGCAGGTGACAAAAGCTTAAGCCACATGTTCCACCTGTGGTGGTAAAATCATGTGCCAAACTCAATTTTCACAAGCTCTTTAAAGGGAAGTTTTAATCAACTGCACATTTTTTAAGACTATAACTTTCCCTAGAATGAAGTACGAGGTTTGTCTTTGAAGAGTGTTTTGAAATAGCTGCTGAATCCCTCCGTTTCTCTTTCAGGATGTTGACTTGAATCATTTCCGAATTGGGAAGATTGAAGGATTTGAAGTGCTAAAGAAAGTGAAGGTAACTGTTCTAAAGAATGGAGAATGCCTCTTGGAAGTGGAGGTTTTGTATATCTGACCTATAAGAGGACAGATGCAGGAGTCTCTTTCTGCCTAACGAGTTCATGTTGAACTGAAAGAGGTGATGTCAAGTAGTAATAAAAATCATGGAGTTTTGCAAGTTAGTTTTGGAAGTGGATGAGACACAACTTAATAAGGCTTATCCTAAGAGATTAATTCTGCACTTTCATAGCAGACTTAGCATAGAATAATGTAGATTGGAAGGGACCTCTGGAGGTCTCTAGTAAACACCTGCATAAAGGCAGGTTAAAGCGTGTTGCTTAAGGCCTTCGTTTCTGAGGATGGAGATTACATAGCCTCTCTGGGCTGCTGTTTACGGTGTCTGACCGTTTTACCATCTTCTTGGTAAAAAATTGCCTTCTGTAGAGTTGGAATAAAACAAGAAAAGATTCTACTTAAGAAGAAAAAAAAAAAAAAGGCAACAAACGAACAAAATCCCCCACAACCTCCCCCAAAAACCCAAAGCAACAAACAAAACCCCAACAAAATTTAAAGGTGGGGGAGACCCAACCTTATTTTCTTTATGCCAGAAGGTATTGTAATCCATATCCATTTTCCTGTTTGTTTTTAAACTTTTCTCCAACTATTAGACTCTGTGTCTCCGCCAGAATTTGATTAAATGCATTGAGAACCTGGAGCAATTGCAGACCTTGCGGGAGCTGGATCTCTATGACAATCAAATTCGGAAGATTGAGAACTTGGAGTCTCTGGTGGAACTTGAGTGAGTCCAGGGGCATCACCAGGGTTAGGTTGAGGGTGGTATGCCACTCACTGAGTTACTTATGCTGTACTTATTCCAGTATTTATGATCCAGGCCTTTCTCATGATTCATTTTGGTGCTCTGTGAAGGATAATGTCTGTTCTCCATTGATATTTAACCTGTGCAGTGAACTGGTTTCATTATCCTGAAGCTCACCAGGGACAGTCAGCTGGAAATGAACTGTGTGCTGTATAAGCCAGCAAGAAGCATAGGTGGTTGCAGTTTCTGTGCAAGTGTGGAAGCTCTCAGGCACCCCTTGCTCATGGCAATGAGACCTGTATAGCAGGTTTTTATTCCTGAAAAAAATCAGAAGAGATTTCAGATGAGATTAGGACTTTTTTTGAAGGGTGGTAGGGAAGGAGTAGTGCTCTTCCCAGTTTCTGGCACTAGCCCGTGATCACTCTGAAGATACATTAGAAAACTGTTCCCATGAGGGTGAGGAGGACTGACCTGCTTCTCACAGTCATAACTGCTTCATGCTTACAGGAGCCCTTGACATTGTCCTGTCAAAGGCAGATCTTGTAGACATGTACCTTTCCCAGGGAATATACAGAAGACTGGCTTCCTCCTGCAGTGGCAGCTCCATGGCTGGGCAGAATTATGGATATCTTCTGCATTTGACAATTTATTTTTTTTTAAACTCCTTCCTCCTGAGTATAGAAGTATTTTGAAAGTTGTATTTGTTATAATTTCTGATAAAAATAAATTATCCTTATGACTTTAGCCTCAAGGCCTGGCAAAATGCTTGATCTCTGCAGGTAGTGAGGTTCCCCACTAATTTACAAGTGCCTGTGCCAGAATCAGAGCCTGATGGACTGAAGAGACCTTTGTTTCATTTTACCTCAGGATCCTGGACATCTCCTTTAACGTTCTGCGACACATTGAAGGACTAGATCGGCTTATCCAACTTAAAAAACTCTTCCTCGTCAACAACAAAATCAGCAAAATTGAGAATTTGAGCAACTTGCAGATGCTACAAATGTTAGAGTTGGGATCCAATCGAATTCGGGTAGGCCTGCTTTATGAGATGTTAGCTAGAGAGCTTTGAGCTCTTTGGCTTGGGATTAGCCTTTTCTGAAACTGCACTTCCTTCACTTTTACTTGCAGTTTTGTGTTCTCTCTCTTTTTTTTTTTTTTTTTTTTTCCTGTTCCAGTCATTTAATGTGTAATTGCTTGTTGCTGTGCATGCTGGGTCCTTTAATTATGTATGCATGTAGTACCTGACTACTAAATTACTATTTATGAATTCTCTCTTTAGTGCACTCATGCATCCCATGTGTGTTTTCTTTTGTAGATTATGGTTTTCTACTGCTAGAGAGCCAAGCCTATCAAAACTGGCAGTTACTGCTTTCTCTTACCTACCTATAGGCTGGTGCTGTATCTATAAAACTGTTCAATGCACATTTAATTCTAGTTTGATTTGTATGCATAGTTGATAATCTGCTACATGAGTCTCAGGAAAACTATTTTCTTGAGGCTTTGGTCTGAAATGCCTCAAAAACGTGGTACTGTACTGCTGATTACTTTTGGGTTTTTTATTGTGCAGTTTGTGACTTTTTCAATTCATGTGGTTTAAAATCTGTGCCACTTAAAGGGAAGCAGTTCTGAGTAGTCTCTCCTGTCCTTAAGGTATGCTATTCTGAATTTTGCCCAGTTTGTAAGAGAACTGGTGAAACATGACACAAAAGACTTGAAACATGCAAAATAAACTTAGCATTTTTTAAAAGCTTTTTCAATTTATATGCACTTAGAAAATACTTGTAACAGATGAGTGCATTTTCAATCTGAAAATTGTCTTAAGTCAGTGCTTCTCACTTACAATATTTGAAAAATTGTTATGCTTAAAGAGCAAATTAGGAAAGGAACTGTTTTTCCTCTGTTTGAAGCCTTGTTGAAACACACTTTGTATAAAAGAAGGAAACTTCAGCTATTATAACCAGCTTTTTAAGGCAGAAATGTCTGCTGCTGGAAAATTTTTATCTTGCTCCTAAAGCTAAACCAGACTGAATTATTTTCCTTCCAAAGGATTTTCTACTTTGGAAATAAAATTACTTAGGGGAATAAATCTAGAGTGTGAGAACATCAGCCAGATCACATGAGTGATTAGGAACCTTAAAGTCTGCATAGACTGGGGGAACATGAGAGAGGTAGGTACAATTTCCTTTATTCAGAAACATAACAAGCTAAGCACACTGATACTTAAATTTGAAAAGCTGTGTTAAGTAAAACTGTACTGTATACCATATCTAAGTATCATTACCTTCTGGGGGAAAAAAAAAAAATCCAGCTAGACTTCTGAACTGATACTTAGGTGGTACATTGCCACCAATGTTGTTAAGCCAAAAAATCTTTTAAACAATTAGGTTAGATTTATTTTATATGTGTGTTCTCAGTGTTGAGCCTGAGCATATTAACAAAATAAAGCTACCAAAACCCACAAAGTTATTGCTATATGGGTAACACAAACTTCTTAAGTTGCTTTATTTTTAATATTATTTTTCTGTTTATCTGTTAATTCTTTTCTGGCTTCTTCAAATAGCACTGCTCTATACTTCACTGGAATGAGTAATATGTGCCTAGGCCAGGCATGAAGAAATACATCTCATGTTACTTGTGGTCACCTAGAACTCTTTTGGTACTTTTCTGTTGGTAGAGTGGGCTGGCTATGTGCCTTACAGGTGTGCATACCCTTAAGTCTTTAGGGTAAAAGCCTATGGACTATCTGTTCAAGCAGCATTCTTGGCTCTCAGGTGCCTGATATACTCATCTTCTGTGCATGTCTTAGTCATTTTGCTGCACACTCTAATCTGGAGTGCACTTACCCTGGTATCTGTCATGACTTACTAAGCACTTGTAGTTCTAACCCCTTGTATGTGAATATTGGGGAGGCAAAAATGTTACCCTTGAGCTCATATATTTCCGGCTTTTTTCCCAAAGTTGGACTGACAGAACTATAAGGAAATCACTTTATTTGTTCCTTAGTGTTTTTTCCCTCGTGTCCCTTAGTTTTTCTTTTTCCTCATGTCCATCTGTTTCATACTCTTAAGTGTGGCTTTTCTGTAGCTTTAAGTATTAAGCCTGTTTCCTCTTAGTATCCTCAGAGTCACAAGCATTTCCTCAGGGTTGGGGGAGCTGTCAATAAGCAAGAAAGCTATATCATTTTCTTACAAGGTCAAAACAGGGTTAAGTCCACAGGCTAGAAGGGTAAATCCAAATCTGAGCTGATAAGCACCGTATATTGAATCTGTTGGGAGTTGTAGCATAGAGGTTGAAAAGCATCTTTCCTTTCCAGAGTGTATGTATAAATTTATAGTGTGTTTGTGTCCATCTTCCTCTTCCTCCTTTTATACATGCACAGGTAAACTCAAATGCACACACACAGAGTACATGGTGCTAGGACTCAGTGGCCTGTCTTACCAGCATTACTAGTCTCTGAAATTCTGCCAGGCAAGAACGATGTGGAAAAGCTCAGATGTCACAAGATACTTGAGCACAAGTGCACAGCTATGTGTGTATCTATATCCATATTATTGTTCTTCTGTCACCTGGAGTCTGGTTTTAAAATTCTTGTCTCTTTTAATAGCACCCTTTTTTTGAATTGAAAAAACCCAAGTGTTTTCTCTCCTTCTGTTTACAGGAGCCTTTTCAAAGCCCACCTTTTTTTCCATTTTGCCCTTTCTTCTCTCCTCTGTTCATGCTTTCTGATGCTCCTTCTTTTGCAAATAAAGAATATGGTGGTTCTTGATGCCTCAAAAAGGTCTTTGTTTTCTCCCACTGAAGGCTGAGCTCAGGACTTAAACTGGTTTAGTGTATATGTTCTGCCAGTAGCATGTGTATGTCAATTAAATTGCTGTGTGTGTGTACTGCCAGTAGCATGAATATATAGCCAGTAGTTAAACATATTAACACATACAACCATGAGAGAGTTAACCTTGCTTATGACAGAGAAACTGTTGTGCAGAGAAGTTGAACAGCTTGCCTCTGACTGTGTTATTCAGTCACCGGTGGTCAGGACTAAATTTGCAAATTATGCTTTCTCCTCCTAGATTCTCTTTCCATTCATGAGTGACAGGATTTTCTTGCTTCACAAATTAGTGTCTCGTGCACTGGATAGACCTCACAGTCCAGGGAATGCCACTTTCAGTGCTCTGTGAGCCTTTTTATTCTGTGCTCTTGATGCTTAGACAGGGGAAGCAACAGCCAGGACAAAGCAATGTGACCTTTACAGAAAATCAGCCAATGATAGTGCTGCAAAGCTGTCGCACAGGCTGAAGTTCACTGTCACTTACCTCTGCTCTTGGGGTCACAAGGGAGGCCCTGCCTTGTGTGTGG
Organism: Megaceryle maxima; assembly: GCA_024605025.1. Taxonomy (NCBI): domain Eukaryota; kingdom Metazoa; phylum Chordata; class Aves; order Coraciiformes; family Cerylidae; genus Megaceryle; species Megaceryle maxima. The sequence continues at coordinate 1,563 of JANHGN010007296.1, read as the reverse complement.
AAGTGACAGGCTTGTGTTTCTCAGGAGTAGGTCAAGCTTTGTGGGTCAAGACTATAAAATGCCAGCCACATCCACAGGTCACTGCTCCACAGTGATAACACGGTCTCCTTTTTGTCATTTTGCAGGCAATTGAAAACATTGACACGTTGGCTAATCTTGACAGTCTGTTCCTTGGAAAGAATAAAATCACCAAGCTCCAGAACTTGGATGCACTGACAAACTTGACTGTGCTCAGTATACAGGTATTGATTCTACTTTATGCTGCCATGTTCTGAACAGCCTTGGTTACATGATTCACATTGTAATTTATGATGGACTCTTCTGCATTAGCAGGGCTTCAGGGTTTGAGTCAGACTCCTGTACTGGAATAAAGACACAGTGAAACTATGCAGGGAGAAAATTAGAAGGGCCAAACTCAACTAGAATTCATAGAAACATAGAATAGTAGGGGTTGAAAGGGACCTCTGGAGATCATCAAGTCCAACCCCCCTGCCAGAGCAGAATCACCCAGAGCCTGACACAGGAACAGATCCAGGCGGGTTATGAAAGTCTCTATAGAAGGAGACTCCACAGCCTCTCTGGGCAGCCTGTTCCAGGTCCATCACCCTCACAGTACAGAAATTTTTCCTCATGTTGAAGTGGAACTTCCTGTGTCCCAGTTTGCAATCATTGCCCCTCCCCCACAGGGCACCACTGAAAAGAGCCTGTCCTCTTCTACTTGACACCCACCCTTCAGATAGTTGTAAACATTCATAAGATCCCCTCCCAGCCTTCCCTTCTCCAGACTAAACAGCCTTTCCTCATAAGAGGGATGTTCCAGTCCATTAATCAATCTCATAGCCTCTCTCTAGAATTTCCCTGTCTCTCTTGAACTGAGGACACCAGAACTGGACACAATACTCCAGATGTGGTCTCATGAGTGTAGAGTAGAGGGGGGAGGAGATCACAACCCTGAGAGCTCTATTGTTCAGCCAGTTGTCAACCCATCTCACTGTCTGCTCTTCTAACCCACACTTCCTGAGCTGACCCCCAAGGATGTTATTTGAGACAGTGTCAAAAGCCTTGCTAACATCAAGGTAGACATCCAGTGCTCTCCCTGCATCTACCCATTCAGTCACACTATCGTAGAAGGCTATCAGATTAGTAAGACACGACCTCCCTTTAGTAAATCCATGCCGACTACTCCTGATAACCTTTTTTAATTCTATGCATTGAGATATGAGCTGCTCCATCACCTTTCCAGTGATGGAGGTGAGGCTGACTGGTCTGTAATCACCAGGGTCTTCCTTCTTGCCCTTTTTGAAGACTGGAGTGACGTTGGCTTTCCTCCAGTCCTCAGGCACAGAATCACACAATTTCTGAGGCTGGAATAGACCTCCAGGATCAAGTCCAGCCTGTGACCCAACACCATGACATCAGTTAGACCATGTCACTAAGCACCACATCCAGTCTCTCCTTAAACACCTCCAGGGATGGCGACTCCACCCCCTCCCTGGGCAGTCCATTCCAGTGTCTAATCACCCCTTCCATGACGAAGTGCTTCATAAGATCCAACCTAAACCT
>JANHGN010007295.1:11436-30419 GCA_024605025.1 Megaceryle maxima | reverse complement strand
ATAAAGGTAGTAAAACAATTGAAACATGTCTGTGGAATAAAAAAGTTAAAGAAAATGAGGAATTAAGTTATGCGACTACAACTAGGCTAAGGACACAACATATATATATACAAGATCAAAAATTTAAAAATTATATTTAGTTTTCAGTCTGCTTTGGAACAAAAGAATTCAAATTACACCAAAGCCCTGGGGAAGAAGGGGGGGGAGGGAAGAGATAAAGGTTGGGTAAGACACGTGATTCATTTCAGCCATTTTAATCATTGCCATAAGAAATTCAAGTCACTCCGGCAAGCTGCCGCTGTGTTGGTCGCTGTGGTATTTTTGTCTTCCATGTGAAATTTAAGCATCTCTCAAAATGAGGGACTTTGTTTTGTTGCTTGTGTGTACTGTTTTGTTGGTTGGGTTTTTTGTTTGTTTGTTTGTTTTTCCTGGGGGGATTGTTTGGTTTTGGTTAGTGGTTTTTTTTTTTTTAGTTTCACATTTTATATTATGTTGGAATAGCTTTTTCTTGGGGAACAAAATTCCAGGCATTCCATAAAATATCCCAATTTTGAAAATCATTGACGTAGATGGAAAAACAGACTCCCACAGAATGTTTCTGTTGAAGATTTCCTCATTATTGTTCTATATATGATTACACACTCTTCTCGCCATGAATCAGCACAACAGCCTTGTGACCCTCCATTAACCTCTTTGCTCTATTACTCCTGCCAGCTTTGGTAGGTCATTTCTCCCCCGCCAGCCTACACGCCTGCTTTGCTGCTACCTTCTCTCAACATCCCAATTGCTCCTTGAAGTCCAGTTCAGCTGAATTATATCTGAAAACCACCAGCTGCTTACAACTTGGAGTAAGTGGCAATGGAAAAGGAGAAAAAGCAATTGAAACTCATACCCTCTTCTGATGAATGCACACCCTCACCGAGGTCACGTGTATCATCGCTTTCCCACATTACCACCATATTCCAAAACGGCTTCCACTCCCAGCATCAAGAATTAAAACTCTTCCTTGGAAATGTCTGAGTTCAGCAAGCAAAAATAAATGCTAATCAGATGTTCCGTGCTCTAGTGATTAGGCTTTTGTTGTGTCCAGCATTACTTAGCATTCTCATTTTATTTCACTTTGAACTAAGGATTTAAAAACCACCAAACCCTAAATGTCAAACATGTAAATTCATCTGTGGCAAAGGTAGTGACACACAATACTCATTAACATGTGAGGAAAAGAGCTACAATTTCAAGTGTGCAGTCGTTTGTACTGGTGATTGCTGAATTTCATGGTAAAATTCTGCAGGTAAATACAACAGCGTGCCACGCTGAATTGTGGCGCCTGGACCGCACTGACAGACTCACCTCTAAAAGCAAAGAACTAGAACCACCCAAGTGGTGGCAGCTTCCCATAACTGCCATGAGTTTCCTATTGCAATTCTGAAAGGACTTCAATAGTGGTAAAATGCTGTAAGAAACTGTAAAGAGTAAGTTATTGAGTATATTTATATCACCCCGAATTTCACAGCCAAAGAGGGGGTGGGAAGAAAGAAAAAAAGGAGACAGCTAGTGGGATGGAAGATTTGAAACAGCACACAGACATTATTAACAGCATTCGCCATTCTGTTTCCACATTCCCTTCTATGCAGGGCTTCCAAGATTTTGGTGACGGGTCAAAGAACAAACCATTAATTTTCTACTACGTGTGTAAAGGACGTGAACTCTATTACACGTTAAGCATAAAACTATCCTTGATGATAATTACATTTTTCACTAAGTTAAAGAATAGTAAAATACAGCAAGCGTTTCAGGAAAGGACTGTAAAATACCTTTCTAGAATGCTACAGAAATTGCACATGGTAGGCTATGGGACCCCACTGACTTCTAAAGCCAGAAGACAGTTTAATGGAGCTTGCTGCTTGTGTTTTAAATCAGACCAGACAGGAAAGCCTTCAGAAGTCTTCAGGCAGCAACACAACTCCAGTGCTTAATAATACCACAGTAAATAATACTTCTCACCGAGCAAAGCTAATTTCACGCTCCATTTTATATGAAACGTTACATTTTTCAAGAAATATATAACGGAACTACGGTCCTTTTGAAAGAAAAAACCACACCCAAATCTCGCAATTACAATAATTGCTTTGTTTCAGGACTAGCAGATGTGGTCTCAATTCAATGCAGAGCAATACGTACAGCCTGCTGGGGATGCTTTCAAAGGAGGCTAATGCAGGTGCAAATCACATCTGGAGTTGGGAGGAAAGGCGCTTTAAACACACGATGTTTTGCCGAGAGGTTTGTATCTTCCTATCTTCTCAGTAACTTCTTCCCAGTAACTTCTTCCTTTATGGTACCTTCAAGTCATAGAGTATTCCTCAACCGAAATAGAAGCAGTAGCATAGCATTTCAAATACAAAGCAAGTGCAGTTTCTCTGATTTTTCAAAAGTAATTAATTGGCTTCCTTTTTATTTTATAATCCTGTACAAAATAATAATCCTGGTCAGAGTACTCCCCTGTGAAGCCAGCCCTTTCATTTCTTCCTCCAAGTCATTTTATAACCAAATTCAGCACAATTTTTATTTATTTAATGCTCAGTACACATATAAATCCTAACAGCTTATCATCAGTTAGGAACAATCCAGTTCCTAACTGGAACATTAAGCAAAGGTAAAAGAAGGTTGAAAGGTTCAATTTAAGTTCATAACAAGGACTAGGTCCTCTTTTAAACATGATCAAACACCAAGATCCTTTTGATCCTCTTTCACAAGCTCTGTATATTCAGCTAACAGTTTCTGCCCATATTACCTAGAAGAACGACGAATAAAACCTTCCCCATACTTCCTGTGTAGCAATAACAGACAAGTGACAGGTGCTGGGGTTCACATATTTAAGTTTCTTACACCTCTGGTATTTTGCTATTAGAGAAAGCATCTACTGCAAAGTAAAATTAATTGTATCTAAGAAGTGTCAAAAAATCAGAAACTACCATAAATTAAGTGATTATAAAATGAACAGAGTAACTTTTGTTTCCATTTACCATTGTTTACAAGTCAAATCAAATTTATTTTGTCTCTGCTCAGCTCTGGGGGCCCCAGGGTAAGAAAGACATGGACCAGCTCAAGTGGATCTATAGAAAGGCCACAAAAAATTACCAGGGAGCTGGAGCACCTCCCATGTGAAGATGGGGATTGTTCAGCCTGTGGAAGAGAAGGCTACGGGACACCTTATTGTGGCCTTTTGGTACTTAAAGGGAGCCTACAGGAAAGATGGGGAGGGGACTCCTTATCAGGTAGTGTACTGATAGTACAAGGGATAATGGTTTTAAATTGGAAGAGGGTAGATTTAGATTAGATATTTGGAAGAAATTCTTATCTCTAAGGGTAGCGAGACACTGTGTCCTGGTTTGAGAACAGAATTAATCCTGTTCAGTGATTTTACTTTTTAGCTCAGTTCCTATAACTCGATGCACTTTCTGAAGTCTGTTCCGCAGTGAAAGGGCCTCTCAGCGCTCGCAGAGGGGCAGGCGGATGCTGCCGGCCCTGCTGTGAAATCTCTGCCTGGCCCCTGCGTCTGTTTCTGCGGTGCTTGTGGGGCCATGGGCAAGTGGCTGTGGTCTGTCCCATTTCGCCTTCTTTCCCTTGGGGTCTGACGAAAGCGGGCAGTCTGCTGGTGTCCCCGAGCCTGTGGCAGGCCCAGTGCAGGAAGGAGAGCATTGCCATCCCCCCAGCTGCAGGGGCAGCAGTTGCCTTCTTAGGCAGGCATGCTCAGGCGGCTTGTAGCCATGAAAGTAGCTACTGTGAGGCAAAAAAGTCACAGTGAGCCCACAGTCCTCTAACTCAATGCACTTTCTGAAGTCTGTTTTCCCAGGCAGTGGCTGCTGCTGGCAGTGAGAACACCCCATGGTCAGGGTTAGTACTGAGGATTGGTGTGCAGACCAAGGCCACTGCTGGATCTTGTGCAAAGTCATATTCAGTATAAAGCTGAGGGATCTGGAGGGTCTGTGGCTCCTCTCCCCTCTTGTCCTGCTTTGCCAGCTTTGCTTGACTTGGCTCAGGTCCTTTTTCAGTTCTTCCCTTAAAGCATCCCAGGAGGACTCTGTCCATTCTGCCTTCGGTGAGGTACCCTGCCTCTAGCCAGGTGGAGGAGAGGGACAACAATTTATTGGACTGTGTGAATGGGATGGCCTGCTAGGTTAGAACTGGTGCACAGTGCACCCTATTGCCATCAAATCATAAAGGCACTGTATCTGTTGCCATTACTAGAGTAACAGGAGGACCTCAAGAACTGACTGTACTAGAGGCTGACACACTGAACATGTTGCCCAGAGAAGTTGTGGATGTCCCCTCCCTGAAAGTGTTCAAGGCCAGGTTGTATGGGGCTTTGAACAACCTGGTCTAGTGGGAGGTGTCCCTGCCCATGGCAGATGGGAGGGAACGATATTATCTTTAAGGTCCCTGCCAATGCAAACTGTTCTATAAGTTTATGATTGACATAATGCCACAAACTGCTGCTTCAATATTTTTACTGAGACAACTGTAGTCACCCATTTTATGACTTAACCCCCGCTGTGGTTAAGAACTTTGCCCGAAGAAGATACTCTTGAAAACAAAGTATCCTAGTCAGACTAGTCAGATTTTTCATATGCTTATTACTAATATTAAATTAATATCAAATTAATATTAATAGCAAACAGAGCACTTTCAGTAATATATTTTAAAGATTTCATAGTATTAATGCAAGAGAAGCTGTGGCATGAGGAAACGGGTTTTAATGGAAAAAGCGTTCAAATACATTGAGAGGCTTTTCTCAAGCTAACACCCAGTAATATGGCGTGTCTATCTTCACTTCATTACACCCCGTGAACAACAACTATTTCAACAACATTTGACTTTTTAGCATCCAATTTGATGTGATTTCTCACCAGCTGTGTCCTATATAAACTAGCCATTTCATAATAAGAAGTAGAGATGTAGTAATGAAGGTGTTTTGAAGTGCCAAGCTACTAAGGAGTGGCTAGCAGTGCTGTATGCCAACGTGAAACTTTCAAAATACTAATGTATGGAAAGATGACAAATCAGCCTTTTCTGTTGTCTAAAGAGAAAAATATTAAGCTAAAGTCTGTAAATCAGTATAGTTGCATTAAAGCGTTATTCTTGATCAGCTTAACTAAATAAGTGGGGAAAATCCCTGTGCACGCATACTATTCAAGCATTTAATTTTCCTCACATCACAGAACAAAAAGGGGGTTACTTCGGTTTGGAGTCTTTTCTTTTTTTTACAGCTTTTATACAAACAGAACCAAACCCTCAACAATTCCAGGATTTTGCTAGTAATGATGTTTCATTTTTAACTGAAAAAGAAATCTGAATGTTGATCTTTTAATGACTGTTTATCATTCTTAATACTTGCAATCCATTTTGCTAATGTAACCACAGTTAAAAATAACTGCTAGAGAGTTTTCCCACTGACAATCATTACAAAGTGTGATTCTACCAGCATAAAGTTTTCATAACTTGTCTATTATAGTTTTGGAAAGCCCCAAATGGCCAAACCGCAGAAGAACTCACAAAGCAAGCCAAATTATACTCTACATTACACCAGTGTACATGCTACACTAATAGTTCAGTTCTTGGTCCCATCCAGCAGTTATCTACAAACATATCAATATAAAAGAGCAGAGTAAATCCTTGCACTTTACACTACACCCCTGTGACAGCTAAGGAAATCAGTTTTTAAATTACATGGTCCACTTGCTTCATAACCCAGCTCAACTGCATTCTGAAATGCCACTGCTGACTCTGAATACCTATCCCCCAGAGCACCTTCTGACAAACAGATAAATGCAATACTTTACAGACCTCTTCTGCAGGTTGAAAGCTATCTGTGTTTTGAAAACTATTTTCAAGGAAAAGAAACTACTGAAAAGATTAGGAACAAGAGAATGTCATGAAGTTAATACAGGAGGAGGGTACAGCAGCTTTAAAACTGTGTGTTGTGATTAAAGAGACCTGCAAATGAACTGCATTGTTCATCTTGTCAAAGGTTCACCTACAGATAACGTCTTAAGATGAGGGTCTCCACAACCCACGGTCTAATTCCTCTTACTGTGATCAAAATAAGGCTAAGAATCACTACATGAGATGTAAAACATAGGGCGGAAGAAAGGAAAAGAATTGTCAACCTCATCTTTAGGTGAACGATACACCAGTGACATCTGAAGGCTGCAATCAACCTGGGTCATTCCAACTCATTTCAGCAGAGCTTTTTATTGCATTAGTAAGACATGCAGAGCTGGGATCCCAGGCTTAAGAACTAGCTTGAGGTTGCCATTTTTTGCTGTACTTTTCAGATGGCCCCTGAGAGGCTGTTGGCTCATGACAACTACCACACCTGTGGACAATACTCAGGAATGGCTGGGTATATAATGTAGGCAGCTCTGGGCTCCTTCCAAGGAGAAGTATAGAAAAAACAGTTCTGTGACTTGATTTTGGTGGGGGAAGAGGAAGATGAAGAAAGAAGCCCATAAAAGAGAATGCAGTCATGAGGACGTGAGCAGTGTCAAACTCTGCAACTTGCCTCAAGGATAGAAATGGTCCCCAACACATTTTACTTGCTGTACCCATTGACTGCATTTCTCTGCTGACAAACCAGACTTACATTAAGTTGAGCAATTATTCTCTACTTTTACCTGAAATTCTAAGAATACGCATTTTGTTTTAATGATTCACCAGGCATAACCTTTGCGCAGGATCAGATTCTCTTATTAAGATAAATTTAGCCACCTTGTTGAGATTATTATCAACTTTACATTTAGAAAACACAAGAATCCTAATGTTGTGATTTATATGTCTATAAAAGCCATATATTTGGTATGCATGATATACAATAACTCAGGTATGCATGCTCTAGCACTAAATTTCATGCTGAAAGCTTGCTAATGCCTCAGGCTATTGAGCGAGATGATACATGAAGCTGTACATAAGGAGACTGCAGACTTGTTTCTTAATTTACCTCTAAATTACAACTACCAGAGGGTCTGGGTTTGGTTTTTTTTTTTTTTTTAGTATCTGTGTCTCTAAATGTCTTGCAGTTTGGTAATAACAACTGCAAGTACTATGAAAGTAAAATTCCCAGCTTCTGGCTGAACTGATGTATCCATGATGAACAGAATTTTAAGGTATTAAATTTGTATAGGTGTCGGTCAAATTGCTTTAAAAATTCCACAATAACTTCATTTCACATGGTCAATTTACATGGAAATATTACTGTGCAAAACAAGGCATGTATATATGTCCCCAGGCACTAAGCCATTTTTTTAATATAATTTTAAATGCTCTGTTTAGCTTTATTTATATTCTTATTTCCTTTCTTGCAGCAGATCATTAATTTCATTACAGGTCTGTAGCTATAAAGTCAAGACTGCAGGTTCACACTGAAAACTAGAAAGAGTTCTTGTTTCAAGACAGCTTCATTACTCTACATTAAGTATATATACACACCTTGTTATTAAAACTTCATTAAAGGTAACCTACACATGCAGAGCAACTCTTCATGGCAAGCCCATTAAAGGAAAAAAGATTTCATGTGAACAGAGCTGGAGGGTATAATTCAGTAGCTGAAATTTGTACCAAAATAAATGCAATCATAAAATAAGAAGTACTTAAAAAAAAACCCAAACAACCAAAACCCTTAAGATCTAGAAGTCACTCTTTTCTTTATAATTTGTCTTTTTGAGAACAAAGAAAACTTCTGTGGGAGATTATTAATAAACACTGTTTTCTTTGAAGTTGATATTCAAAGGGACAGGTTGACACTTTTGTAGAAAAGCCTGCAGGAGCAGGTTGACAGTAATGGTGGGTCAGAAGGTGAGAGGAGAAGCAGCACTGAATTGGAACCTCAATCAGCTGCCATCAGATTGATCTATTGTAGGGGCACTAAAGCTGACATTTTTACTTTTAAAATTAAGAAAGCATTTGTAAGCTTTTTTTTTTTTTTTTTTTTCAGAAGCTACAAATGCTAAAAGCACTTTCAAAAATGTATAAATGGTGAGGTGTTCATGAACTTGCATGAGTCAAGAGCTGGAATTCCTGACCACTGAATGCTCCAAATGGATCACAAGTTCCAGAAGACCTCACAGAAGTGAATGCCCCCTCCAACTGCATTAGCTTCTCATGACTGCAGCTGTAGGAAACAGACAGAGTTAAGACAACTGAACAGACCTGGTTGAAAAAGACCAAGGTAGTGACATCTAACTAAGTTCAGGGGAGTGTAAGTTAGATGCAAGTTCAAGAGAACTCACCAGTTTATCACTCATTTTCACTGGACTGTTTCCATTTTTGGTGCAGCAAAACATTACACTTAATTTTTTTTTTTTTTTTTTTTTTTTTTTTTTTTTTACTTCAACACCAAACAATGCCCTTCAATATTTCCAAACATACAAACTTAATTGTGCTGGACTCAAGAGTGAAAGGATTTTTAGAAAAGCTGGAAACTGTCCTATGGAAAATGGCAAGCTCTGAACAGCTCCATGGGTGGTGGTACTCCTTTTCTAAAAAAGATGGGGAAAAAAAAGCCCAAGATGTTGTAGATGTTGTCTTTTACCCTTACTAAAGCTCAACAGCAATGTCACCAACTTCAATATGAATTCACTGAGCTCCATAATTGTGCTCTAGAACAGTAATTTCTAGACCAAAACCTAAGTCCTTCTTATTTTGTCATAGGAAGGATTCATGCCAAACCAATGCAGACTGTAATCCTAAGACACACACACAACGAAGTAACTCAATACTTATTTTCATTTATTGCTTTCTTTAAATATTTCAGTCAGATTGGAATACCAAAAATATTAAAGCAACCTGAAACACTGCACATATCACCTCAGAAATGATTGGACTGCAATGAAGCACACTGCATATTTCTACCTTAGAGGCAGTCAACTACCATTTTTTTTTTGTTACACTTAAAAGTAGCAAAATTGTATTTTTGAAGTTACCTAAGCAGAATGAATCTCAAGCTTAAATTCAAATACTGCAACAGCCTTGGTTATACCCTCGCATATTACAAATAGATCCCTTACACTGGGTGTTCTGTTCCTCAGGAAACCATCATCAGGAGAATACCATTTCCGTGGCTTGTATTATATCTAAACTGCGTGGTGGGACTTGCACATTTTTGGCATTTGGATTTTGCAAAGCCTCTGTAAATTCTTATCATTTATGTTTATATGAAATCTAAGTTTTCATGTATTAGTATTGTTTTTCTTTTCTCCTTTTTATAACATTTAGACTACTCCATAGCTCATTTTTCAGTGAAGTTCATTGAGAGATGCCAAAAGACAACATCTTGCCACCAATGAAAAAAGATCTAACAAGGTACATAGAACTTATTCTATTACTTTATTTTTAAATTAACAATGTGACGACTTTTTCCCGGGAAGGGAACACAAGTTATGATTCTTACTCCAGAGATTAGTCAGTCTCATATTTGTAAATCTCCTTCACAGTATTTATGAGCAATATAATCTAAACACTGCTTGTGGGAAGATCAGTAAATCAAAGATTTATAATGCAACTAGTTTAAAAAACATTTCTTTCTGTATTTTTTCCAAAGAAGCCCCCACACAGTAATATATTGAGGCAGTTTGTGTATGTGTATGAACACATACATATAAATATATAAAAAATATATTTTTTTTTTACTCTCAATCCTCAAAAAGTGGCAAAAAAGTGCATTTCAGAATTTCAGACTGTGAGGATACATCTGAAAATTTAGTGGAGACGAGGACTGTTTGGTCATACTGTGTATTATCACACTTCTTCTCCAAGCACATACAACCCACCCAGAGCCCAGAGAAGCCTGCATCAGTGTCTGGAAGGTGGATAAACAGATCTGCAATGCCATCATCTGTTCAGTTCTCACACTGAAGCCATGGGGATCCTCCACGTGTATATACACTGATCATTAGCAAGCACTTAAATCTCACCCTAATGGGTGATCACCTTAAGAGCAAGAAGGAAAAAAAATCCCAATGGAGGCACAGGTTTATTTTTTCCTTAGACAAGAGATTACTGTCAGGAAATGTGATGGAAAGCAAACAGTCTTGAGGTGTTTTCTGGTGGAAATGCTTGGAAGGAAGATAGAAAGAATCTTGCTAGCCATCTCTAGTCAACTAAAGATTAATACATACAATTAAGCCATCACCTTGGCTTGTGCAAATTTAGCCCATTCTGCATTTCACAAACAGCAGAGGATTAATTCATCATCATCATCTGGGTGCTCTGACTTTCATCCCAGGGGTCACTTAAGATAGTACTTCATGGCTGTTCCCACTGCTACAATATCTAAAAATAGCTGGTGCTCCATTCAGGGAACTTAAACTAAAACCCAGTTGTTTCTTCCAGTGTCTTTACTAGATCTTTGGTCAACATCCCTTTGAAATCCTTCCAGCAAACCACTTCTGCCATAGCAATCTGAACATGTCTGATGGATGGAAATTATGATGTGTGAACTTGGAGACATGCCGTTTTAAACATTTAAATGCTCACTAATGAGGCAATTGAGCTTTTTTTAATTAATGAATATAACATTTTCAGAAAGCACAGTTAATGTGAATTGCCAAAATAAAGATATCAATAGACTGTAATGGGAATATTATTGTTGGTCCTTCCTCAAAACACAGACAGAAGATCACCATTATTTGTGAAGTTCTTAAAGATTGTGAGAACTGAGATATTTTCCTAAAATCTCCTTAAAGATTACAAAAAATTCTTTTCTCTTCACCTGCTCTATCACTGCAAAGATAAAAGGAGGAATGAAAAGCTAGGTAGGTTACTTCCAGTCATTGGCGTTGATTGCAAGGAGATTAGATAATCTGTCGTTAATAAAAGAATGCAAAAGTGACTGCCACTTATTTTTATATTATTGCAGCCCTGTAATCACATCAGGGCTCTTCAAAGAGCCCTGCATTTGAAGCAGAAAAGAACTGAATGGAATCCTGCAAGTAAAAGCTGAACGTGTAGAACCTTTACTTATCCTCATTCCTCCTCAGTTTGCTTCTTCAGCCTTTAAAAATGAGACTATCCCAATACTTCGGTTCCCTATTTAAAACTGCAGGTGACAGTCACTGCACTTTCTATTCTCTTCCCACACACAAAGAGAAACAGGAGAAAGGAGGAACAAAACCCAACAAACGCAAAACAACCAAAAAATAACTCACCCAAATGCTCAGTCTCCACCTTAAGACTAGGTGCCCTGATACGGCCTCACTTGCTTCAACAGGAGTTTTAGCAAAACTTTTTTGCTTGTTTATAGGCTTTAGGATGGTCATAAAAATACAAGCTGAGAACAGTAACCAAAAACTAGCAGCTACCTAGGAAACAGGTGAAAAGATGACTGATTCCCATGCCTCACACAGTAAAATTAAAACAGCAAATACAACCTCTTCTAAGAGGAAAGGAAAAGAAAGTTTTATGTATCCAAAAAGGATCACACTCAACACTCAGAATTCTAATATCAGCCTGTTGTGAAGTGTAGTGCAGCTTTTAAAAAAGTAAAAGCCAAAAACCCAAAGCAAAACCCAAATATAGGATGGCAGTTAACAAAAGACAGGGAAACTCAGAGTTCACACTGAGGTTAGAACAATGAAGAACAACAGAGAAAACTAATTAAATCCCTTGTTACAGGAGTGGAAAATATGTCACTTGTATCTGACACCAGTAAAAGCAGAAAGAATTGGGATTAACAACTTAAATCTGAGCTGCAAAAAAAAAAAAAATATTCTGAAAGACAGACATTCTTCCACACATCCTGGTCTTGCAATCAGTAACACTGGCCAAAAGCAGGAATCACAGAGAACCCCACTTCTGCAACCCCAGGTACAGTATTAAAATCATAGATTAGCCATATCAGAAGGTGGTTATTTTAGGAACAGTTTTCCTAACATTGAGTATCCCAAACAAATTCAGCTCTTCACCACCCAGTTAACTAGCAAGAAACATTTTTGGCTGATGTGGTGCTCTCCACTTGAGTGAGACTTATCTGTGAACAAAGTCTCTGAATAGCTCAGAATATTTTGCAAGTTACTAGAACTTGAGCATCCCTTGTCTTACTAAAGCATCTGGATGCAAGCTGCAGGAAGAAAAAAAAAAATGTTGTCATGACTCCCAGACTCCTTTTTCTAGAAGGTAGGCCACATCACCTCCCGCCTTTACAGGACTCAAAATATACACCTGGAAAAAGAAATTATGAGGATAATTGAGATGCTGAGAAAAGTAAATACATTTTCTGATTCCAGGGGATTTTAAACTAGGGCATTTGCCCAACAGATGCTAAGGCTACTCATGAAGAGAGAAAGTGCCTGCAAAGCCCAGCAGAACACTTGTTTTACAAAGAAGGCAAACCACCAACAACTACCTGTGACATCCACAGCACAGTGGTGACCCCCTCATTACATGGTTCCCACCGTTGTTTACAGGAATTATTCCCAATGGTGAGGACTGCAACACAGTACACCTTTCAGGTAAGGGCTACATCAGGTCATGCTGCAAACCAACTCTAAAAAGCCTGCAACAGCACGAAACATGCTCTGGTGAATTTTGAGTGTTATTCACATCTGCCACATATGATAACTACTACTACTCAGCCCAGGAATAGTCACAGGGATCTCTGAGAATTCTTCCAGAAAAAGGTCAATTTTTAAATTTCAATTTGACTTGGAGTATTTCTACATGAGCTGCTCAGACACACAACTTAAATACCAGTGCCATAAATGCAGTTTCAACACTTGGAGTAAGTACCTATAATGAGTTTGGTAAAGGTCTGTCAATGGCTGTTTGACACTGGTGTGCTGAGCTTTCCTTTACAAAGGGATAGAGCCTGTGCTGCACTGCTGATAGTGTTCAATGCCAGACAGGGTTCAAAAACAACATTGAGTCAAGAAGAGGCCAACAAGCCTCTACATTGGTACTGACTTTGGAAATGTATGCAGAGACAGCTTATTTTAATTTTGCATTTTAAGAAGACATCTAGCCATCCTACTCTTGTCTACCTTCCCTCTCCACTATAAACCAAAGCAATTTAACTTCTAGGGCTATCCAACATCTGATTTAAAACACTGTAACCTTCACAAGAATAATCTTCCCACAACCTTCCTTTTACTCCAGAACGTCCAAGTCCTTTTCTTGACTTTGGCAAACGCGCATTGCATAAAACCATCATTCTACAGATATCTTCACATTGGTAGAAGCCAATGCAGTTTACACTTAGAGATTCAAGGTCTGGTTAGAGTCTCAGCTTCATGAGAACATGATGATATACAGGTTGATCTTGATACCACTTTATCTATTAAATGCCAATCCTCCACATAAAGCAGGCCAATAATATACTCGAAGGAAGTACTATGTATGTGTCAGCCTCCACCTAATCACTGAGGATATCTGTACAATCAAGATGTGAAAATGTCTCTGTCGTACACAATGTAAATATCAAATGGAAGTTCTTTAAAATAAAATCTAAATAAAAATAAAACCAAAACAATCACTTCTGCACTATTAAAATTACCTTTAAACAAAAACTTTGACTTTACCTAAGTGCATCTAATCTCCTTGCAAGTAAAAGCTTTCTATGCCTTGTATGATTAAGGCCTCAAGTGAAAATTGGTCAAAATGGAGAAGTCACAAGGAACAACCAAATCAACTGCCAAAAATTAGTGGGGTGGAAGGAGGACAAGGAGCAAGACAAGAGGGCCGTTAACTTGGTGCCTATGAAGAGGCAGCACAACAGAACAGTTTTGTATTATTCTCTTAACAACAAATGAATCACATTGTTACCAAAATAATTCAGCGCTTTACAAACTATATCGCATTAGGCATGAGCTCTGACCTCAGAGCTAAAACATCCAACACCAGCCCTTTACTACTCATTGTCCCACCACTTAGGAGATAGCCTGATTCTTTTTTGTTCAGCAGCCTCTAGCACTCCTATGAAAAACTTGGCACTTTAGCAAGGATTCATGACTGTGACAGAGCTGAAGAGTAACACAAAATCCACCCGGGACCAGGACTACCTCGTATATCTCAACAAATACTTTTCAAGACATTCTTGGACCACAGACAATTTTCTGCTTTGGAGTATCTCTATACTAACTAGGTAGAGAACTCATTTCCATAGCAAAAATGAGGCTTTTAAAGCACTTCTGTGAGAAAGAAGGTATTAAGCATCACTACTTTTACAGTCAAAACTTACCAATTAAAGGGCTCAGCCCTGCAAAACTCTGAATGTTTCACACTTACCTAGCAAATCACTAAAATATACAGATAGCTAAAACGTGAGAACACCACCACCCAAACAGTGGAACTGTGCAGAACTTCAAAGGTAGGTGTGCAGGAGCTCACCACTTCAGAGCATCCAGATCCAATAGACTCCTCCTTTTTATCTCAACTCTAAACCAAGAATCTCTTCCATTTTAGGCTTACGTTTAACATTAGGAAAATATAACAATCACAATTAGGTAGGTTTCTAATGAAGAAGTCAAACTGGTTTACTTCTCCCTCTCTCAATAGCATATGCAGATAAATGTGCAATGCTCTTCATTGCAAGTAACTCCAAATCCTGCTGTGTAAGGAAGAATGTAATTACTTAAAAAACTTAACCTAATCCTGAAGAAAAAGAACAGATAAGCTCATACAGTCTATCTGAAAAGCTTAGGTGAGAAAAAGTCATTTATTAAATAAAACAAAGTATTTGTCTTTAGTTTGAAATTTTCTATTTTATAATTACTACAGCAAGAAGATCAACTTAATGAGCTGAATGGCGACAATTTGTTAATTTTTTTTTTATATCTCTGGATGCTGGCACCTTTTTCTAACTGGATTCATTACATACACTGCTCCAGTGAAAAAAAAGGGAAAACTGAATTGCAAACCAGTCAAATCTTGTTCCCACTTTCAGGCAGAACAGTCTTCAAATTAGGGAGTTAGTCTCATACAAAACAATTTGGCTAAGACCTATCTAAAAAAAACCTCAAGTTACATTAAACACATTGAACAGTATCCAGATATCTTAGTTACTACTTTTATTAGGATTCATTTTAAATGTAGAAGTGCCTTTTTTTTCTTCTTTCCTCCCAGAAAATTTCCTTTCTTAACTTTGCGTTGACTAAACTCAATATAATTGCATTAGAGGAAGCACTGCTGCCACCTCAAATAAGAAAAGAAACTGCATGTTAAAAAATTTCCCTCAAATTGTTCACCTCAGAGCAATTCCATTTAGAGAAGATGATGGCAGGTGCCAGTACCAAAAAATCTGGTTTGTTTTTTTTTTTTTTTTTCCCTTTACAGAAACAACAGAACAACTTTACCAATGAAGCATACACATTCCAAAATTAGTACCCTATCATTGGGTCCAGAAGCATCCCAAACGTCCTTGGTGGAAGGGTATGGATTGCTTTCTTTACCCAAGGAGATCAGTTTTGCTTTTAAGAAACGATTTTGCTGATCAAGAAATAGAGACATTTCAAAAATATACTTATGCATATTCATTGCTTTGCAGGAGAGAGATCTTCCAGCATGTATCAAACTCTCCTAGCATACTAACTGGATTGCTAGACAAAGTAAGCAGGTAGCCTTAAACTAACTATCCTGTTGGCAACAAGCGTCAAAGACGGCAAAGCCAATGCAACCAGATTAGAGCACCAAATCCAAGCTAAGTGCGCTGTTCTTAATAAGATACTCTTAACTTTGCATTCAGATGTCACCATTTTCCCCTTCAGAATCCCTCTCAAAAGGCACCAGCGCAGCACAATCTCACCATGCCAATGTTCTGTCAGCTGTTGTAAGGAACGCAGCTCATGTCTCACATCTGGCTTGTTCCAGACAACGCTGTGTCCTTTGGTAACAGTTTTCACAGGACAGAACCCCCGGGCAATTCAGATTCCCCTGTTTGATCTCAGAGGTAATAATGAGCTAAAATGGATGGTGAATAAAGACTGCAACTCAACCGCCTCCTTCTTGTCAATTCCCTGTTTGCTAAATCCAGCGAGGTTATGTGACTGAATTCTATGCAATTCCTCTCTTTACAAAGAGAGGAAGGGAAACCATGCAGAATGAGGTCTACATTATTCCACTGCTTAGTCATGACGACACTTGCAATACAATGAAGTATTTTAAGTCATACTGAATAAACACTTCACAACACAAACAACAGTTTTAGGACAAGGTAATGAAGTCAATAACAGTGCTACCTGTCACAATGAGGCAAGAGATTTGTCATCTCACCTTCCAGTACATATTCTTCTAAATGTGTAAAGAAACAGGGAGGCAGATTAACTGCTATATTGCATTTGTTTCATTTCTACAATAAAGGTTTATATCCTCTATACTTCATTCATGAGTTTTATTATTTATTAAAGCAGTTCTATTATACTAAAAGCGTAGAAAGAGCTGTACTGAATCCATCACAACTTTAGAAGGGAGAGTACTTACAGCCTCCTCCCAAGAAAACAATATGAATTCTGTCCAGGTGATAAAACTGAGGTGTTCAGAAGGCACGTCAAACAAGGTGAGGGAAGCATGACGGAGTTTGCACTTTCTCCATCTTATTTCACTCAACAAGTACCAGCCAAAGCCTCCACTTCTTGCTCAGCCTGAGAACCCACTGCCTTCCTTATGGTCTATTTAATACAAACACACAATGGATCTTTGTGAAGGAGATAGAACAGAATATAAACCCTGGGGCTGCCCCCACATGTATTTCAAGAAATCTTGACAACTATTTCTCCTTGAGAGAAAGCACAGGCGAACTGCACACCCAGGCAGGTTCAACACTTGATGTCCTATGTACAGCACTCTCTTTTTTTTTCTCTCATCTTCATGCGCGAGTGTGTGCAACTCGGGATGTGCACATACGCAGCATTGATCAGTTCAAAATGAACATTTTATCAGATGCTTTTCTTACAAATACCAACCCATCCAGTCTCACAAAACATGCAAGTGGGCAGTTAGCCTGGCAAGACTCATTTTAATAACTGCATCTCAATTAACAGCTTAAATGTTTGCCCACTCCCTTGTATCTTAAGAACTCCTTAAAACAGTGTAAAAAAGACTGTGAAGAAGAACAGACGTAAAGAATGCAGTCCTAATGCTAACACAGTACAAGCTAAAGAATGCTTTTTAAAAAACAAGCAATAGTTTTAAACTGAAAGTGAAGTAACAAAGCACTAGTAAGATATTTTTCTGCCTCCAAAGCACTATAAGATTTTTCACCACTGCCAACAAACCGGTGCACTAATCCCCTGTGATTATTGTTCTTATGGCAGGTGGGGAACATAAAGAGATGGAGAAACAAATGCTGCACAGCACTTACCCTCCTACTCCAAGCATTCTCTATTGCTTTACTTCTGTCACTCCCACCCCACACAGTAGGACTGCACCACTGTCCTTCAGGAGATGTGCACTGAAGGCATAGGCTGGCTCAAGAACCACCTCCCAGAGAACAAGTAGTTTGTAACTTGACTCTTGAAGTAGCTCCTGAGGATAGCGATGCAACTCTGTCCACTCCGAGTGCTTAGCCCCAGGTCTTTGGGGACTGCTTGTGTTTTCAGAGCAAGTCAGGCAGGCCCAATACCAAGTGCTAAGGCTATATTACAAAAAGAGGGGCTGTATTTTTTTATTATTTAATAGTAGTAGTGTGCTATTACTCCATTTACTAATGGATTATCATTGTTACTGGGAAAAGTGCTCTATTTGGACTGGAAATTACAGAAGTGTAATATTCCAAGTGTAAAAGCCTCAGTTCACCACAGTCATACTACTAACAAAGGCATTCGAGAACTTTTGCTAAGTGATATGCAGTCCTCTCATGCCAGGCAACCAACTGAGCTGCTGAAGAGAAAGCCACTTGCCCAGCTTGCACCTTCAATTCCCACGGTAAGTCACACAAAACTTTGATTTGGTAAAACGGGGCTTGATAAAGCCTGAGGTCTCTCAGGCACGTTGGTCCGTCAGCTCGTTATATAAAAAAACCCAGTATCTGTCTTGTGTTACATTCCTTTTGATAGAACATAGAGCAAACTCTTTGTAAAGCCAATAATGCAGATCAAATAAAACCCACATTTTGAGACACTACTCGGAAGACAGTGTCAGAAAACTAGGAACTAACCTCATTTTCATTCATTTCCAGGTCTCACCCATGCACCACTTTGGAATAACAATCTCAAAACTTCAATTTTCTTATCTGAGCAATTATATGGGCTGCTTGCCCCAGCCACACGTGTTTACGTATGGAAACAGCCTTAAAAATTACAAAAGCATTTATTAGAACCAATTTAAATGTATGAAAGAAACCAAAGGTACACACAGGATATCATACTACCAGCATTTCTAAAGTTTCAATGGCAAATAATGTTCCATTCTATCACACATAAGAATCTAAGTAATTTTCAAGACAGCATAAAGCAATAATATCAGCAGGCAGTTTAAGGCAAGTTAATACCCAACTTCCATTGCAAACACTAAGCCTGCATGCCTAATTGCTCCAGGGGCCCTTGAAAAATCCCAATGAAAATGAACAATAAGCAGTAAATCAACCATTTCAAAATGAAAGCAACCTCCTTTCCTCCTCTACCATAAGGATTCCACAAAAATGTATTTCACTTGCATAAACACATCTTACATCACAACAGGTCAGAGACAGAAATATGCAAGACTGATTAAAGATGATGAACAGTATTTTTCAGAAACATTAAAATCTTTTATTATATACTAAAATATAAATAGGGAAAGGGAGGATGATTATTGTATTTCCCATCTACGTGCCTATATTATTAGCATTTCTCACACAATGAGAGCAGCCTTCAGGTTTTAACATAGAATCCTAGAACTGTCTGGGTTGGAAGGCACCTCCAGAGGTCATCTAGTCCAGCCCCCCTGCTGGGAACAGGGACAGCCTCAACTAGAGCAGGTTGCTCAGAGCTCTGTCAAGCCCAACCTTGAATGTCTCCAGG
>JANHGN010007294.1:57085-122872 GCA_024605025.1 Megaceryle maxima | reverse complement strand
TTGAAAAAAAAAAAAAAAAAAAAAAAAAAAAAAAAAAAAAAAAAAAAAAAAAAAGAAAGAAGAAACCAGGAATATATTAAAATATTCTGCAGGTATTTTCTGTTTTGACTTGAAATTTCTCAGCTAAATGCAATTGTAGATAGACTTCTGCAGAGTGTAAGAATACAATGTTAATATTCTACACTAACTATTTATAGATATTATGTCTTAATATTTCATTTCAGCCTTCCTTCATGTTTACATCAGTGAAGTCTTTGAAAGAAGCAGCTGTATGGATAGATGTATGCTGAAGAGATCTTGCCAGCCAACAAAACCACAGAGGTTGCTGGTCAGGTAAAACACACAAATGTTTAAACAAACAAAGAATTAAGTAAAAGGCTGCTTAGCTCAATATACTGCCTCTCTGCCCATAGCCCAGGGACCATGCTTAGGGAAAGAATATGAGAAACAAAATGACTAAAGATTGATCCTTTCCCTAGTGGATTCCTCAGCTTCCTATAAAGAGCATATTGAGACACTTCTTCAGTTATAAGTTGTAGACAGACTACCACATTTAACAGCTGCTTCATAAATTTGTCCAACTGTCATTAAAACATGTATAGTCTTTTGGCCTGTACAGTATCCCAATGCAGTAAATATCAAAGCTTAATTATGTTTTATCAGCAGCCTTTCTTCTTATTTGTTTTGAAGAGGATGTCTGAATATCCCTTCTGCTTATGTGAAATAAAGAGGAAGTATTCACAGGTATTATTTTTACAAGCTGTGAGATCATAATGTTTTCTCATATAGCAACAATCCTGTTCCTTAGATCATTACGTTATCCTTCTTCATTGTTTCTTTCCTTCCATGTCTGGGGTGAGCAGAGCTTCATTCAACATGTTTAGATGGAGTATAACAACAAGCCCAAGATAGCAAAATTGTCATTTCAGCCATCCTACTAGGTAGCAATTTTCATAATCCTAGCCTTCAGCAAAATTGAGCTTAAGTATGAATTTCACACATAAGTGCTGAAATAACAGATTTCAAGGCAGAGAAATGACCTGTATGATGAAATAATACACACTGAAATTCAGTTCTCTCCCTGCCTCCAAGTTAAAGAACCATACTTAAAATTTTTAGGGTTCTTGTTTCAACTATTAACTGTAGAATAAGATCTTTGTGTTTGCTTATTTTTCAGGTAGCATCTTTTTCTAATTAGTCCTTCAATTCCTCTAGTCAATCCAAGTTTATTTGCAAAATTAAAGTCTGTCATAGTATTAGACTGTAATATCATAAAGAGAAGAATTTACCTTTCAAACAAAAGAAGTTGTGTTAAGTTGTATCTAGAAGGAAAGATTTCTCATTCAAATATACTTTTTTTCAAATAAACACAAGTAGAACACAACAAAAAATGAATTGCTTTTTTCTGTCATTCTGGGGGGTTTTGTAGTAAAAATACTTCTAGTGCATAAAATTCCCCCAAAAAATGGTTTTTAATCATAAATAGTATGTTAAACACTTGACCTTCAATAAAAATATGCAAATCAGCTGTTAATGTCTGTACCAGATACTCTAAATAATACCTTCACCAATGAACAAATTTAACAAAATTTCAATATCAAGACACTGATCTAAACGAAATAGTAGATGTTCGTCTTTTATGAGATGAGAGTGATATGTGCCTCTGTGTTTTCTGGACAAAGCTAAATGTATTCAATACATTCAAGTGATCTTAAATGTCTTTGCCAACCAGAACAATCACATGGGTTCTCTCAAATAGTCTTGTATTAACTACCCTGTTGAACTGTTATTTTCAGACAGGTCCATTTAAGTTAAGAATGCATTCAAATCTAGCAGATAATAACATCCCTGTTTGTACTGTGCACCCTGACAGAGCAGTTTACACATGAAAGGCAGAAAACCATCTGGGATGATCCTTTTTATCTGAAGTTCAAAATTTTTAAGCAAAGTGTAAGGACTTGAAAATAAAGATGTGACATAATGCTGCTAAGAACTTCCCTCTTAATTTTTTTTTATCTTTGGATACAAATACCTGTTGTAGAGAAATAAAACTATGCTTTTACCATATTAAGAGGAAAAAAATGTTACAAGGTTGTAATTAAGTGACTGAGATCAATACATCTATTTCTCTTTTTCAATAAACTTCCATAATTATACAAATGTCTGAAGTATCGCTTAAGTCATCTTACTACACAGAATGTCAATTTGAATTCCTTCTAATGTGGAAATAATTATCACAAAGTGAAATGTATTTTATAGCTGTATCATTTATTCACCATTTGAAAATCATTCAATCACATTTAGTGCAGATTAGTTATTACCAAGTAATAAAACTTGATTCCTAACAAAAACCAGGAACTTCTCTGATGGCGTTGCAAATATGGCCACAGAAAAGCTCAGTCAAAAGGCATACAATGACAAATTCAACATTACTTAGAGAAAGGGGAGCTAATGCTACCTGGAAAATGGTAGGCAATAGAGCTAAGCAAGTATGTTATAAAAACTAAAGCTTATTCTATGAAGAGGCAAGATATAAATTTAATGTTTCTATAAAAATGCAACCACCGCTACTATACAAAACTTGGAATTTAGAAACTACTCTGAGATAAATAAAGATAAATAAAATAAAAGTAAAGAGTACAAGAAAAACATTGGAGTGAGTCCAGTGAGAGCCACCAGGATGGTCAGGGGCCAGAGCACAAGGTATATAAAAAATGGCTGAAAGTAGTAAGCTTGTACTGCCTTAGGAAGCAAAGGTTCATGGGAAATTTTGTAGTTGTTTTTGTTACCAAAATCAGAAATAAACCTCTTAACACTAATTATTAATTTGACATAGCGTTAAGAAGCAGGCATTTCCTTATTGCAGTGTTGAATGCATGGGGGATCACTCCACATAACTTGCATACTGTATATCACACCAGCCAAAGTTTGTATTACCCTATCATATACATATGTGTTAAAAATATTAGAATGTTTATATATATTCATTCAATTTCCTCAAACTAATTATCATATTTACATAGTCATTACACACGCAGGCAGAGTCTCCAAGGGGTGTCAGAAGGTCTCTCAGGACTCCCTGGTGGTTGCCCATCTCTGTCCTCCAGGTGAACTCCAGGCTCCTTCTTCCTTTTGTAGATGAAAGTTGGCTATCAGTCCCTCTTGTAGTTATTTTATAATTTGCTTGTTCTATAGTTTCCTTAGTGAGGAGAATAGGCCACTAGGCTGGTCAGGCAGGGCTTGCCCTTAGTCTCTGATATTGGCTGTCTCTGATCACCTCTCTGTCCTCCATGTCCAGGAGAATCTGTTCCATGATCTTCCTAGACAGAGATGAGTCTGACAGGTCAGTAGTTCTGGGGGTACTCCTTTCCACCCTTTCTAAAAATGGGTGCAATGTTTCCTTCTAGACATGATTGCTACTACAATGTCTTTATCTCAACCCACAAGGTCTCACCTTTTTCTTCCTCCCAGTTCTCCTTCCCATCCCACAGGATGGGGCGTGGAGTTGGAGGAAGGAGTGATCAAGTCTCTTTGTGGTATTCAACTGCTGGCAGAGGCTCAATCACAACACATTAATCCAAAACAAATTGTCAGATATTACAAGTGGAGAGGGAAATTAAATACAACTCAGAGTCACTGTATGGATTCTTCCTATTATTATTAGTCAAACACAGAGGGTTTACTTTCAACCTCATTGTTTATCCTTACAATAAAGTATATCCTGCAGTCCAGGTGCAAAACTATTCAGCCCTTTAGTAACAGCATATATCAGCCTGCTAGACCTTTACTGATTCAGCATGACTGCTCAAACTGTTATTCCAGTAGTATGAATGCAACATGTTGGCAGAGAAGATTTCTGAATGCTGGTCATATATTTGGCCTGCAATGTAAAGAATTTCCCATATCAGCCAAAGGAATCTGCTTACAAAATGTCTAAAATTTCCTTCCTTCATAAGAAAAACTTTAATTGACTTTGTAGTATGAATAACATTACATTAAAATGTTAGCTCACAAGCCTACAAAACCTGTTGCAGCTGCTGCTGTTATTTTGGTTTAGCTAAGTGGAGGGAGCTAACTTTTCAAACATTTATTAACATTTCAAGAACTCCAGTTATTGGCAGAAGCCAATGCAGCTAAATTCTGCAGGCCTTGAGGGATCCTTCAGTTTGTTTGGTGGAGCTCTTCAGTTGTTGATTTGATGCAGTCAGCTTTTGTTCTATTTTAGTCTGACAGTCTCATTCACATTTACTATCTAATAGGAAGTGTGAAGGAAGTTTTGTAACACGACAGAGGTTTGTGCTTTGTGTTCAAACACACTCATCAGTAACAACACAACATTCAGTAATTCCCCAGCAGCTCAGTTTACAGGAGCAAGGAAATGTAACTCTTCTGATAGCTGCACATATACCCTAAATTTGCCATTAATCACAGTGGTGCAGATCCAGTTTAACAGATTTTAAGAACACGTTGGTTGTTTCCTCACTTCAGTTGAGAATTATATTAAAAAATCATACTTTTAAAATCTTCCCAGAAATACTTTGGTAAATATGAAAAATATGTCATTCTGTACTAGTTCATCTTCATGCTGGAGGATGCAATAGATTGGGCAAGTTCTCTGAATTCTAAAGAACTCTGAAATTCTAGAGGTATATAAATGTGAACAGATCATAATTTGCATTTAAAAAGGTATACTTAGATTTGACTCCATATTCACATCCAAAGGTATAAGGGGGTCTTTGCATACTTGTATTTGACATCTTAAAATAAAGTATCAGAATAATATCATGTGTTAGAGACAAATTATTGCATCTCCCTTCTGAAAACATTGCAACAGTGTGTACTGTGTATTTATCAAACTAGTTTGCACTTTGTATGTGGGAGAACATAATTAAATTAATCCTAGAATCATAGAATACCAGGTTGGAAGGGACCTCAAGGATAATCTAGTCCACCCTTTTAAGGTAAACTATATATATTTATAGTTTAAAATAGATGGCCCAGCATGCTGTCAAGCTGAGTCTTAAAACTGTCCAGTATAGGGGAATCCACCACTTCCCTTGGGAGTTTATTCCAATATCTAATTGTTCTCATGGTGACAAATTTTCTTCTTGAGTCCAATTGGAGTCTCCCTAGGAGTAACTTGTACCCATTACCCCTTGTCTTTTCTGTATGACTCCCTGTAAAAAGGGAGTCTCCATCTTGGTAGAAATTTGTATTTCACATTCAGAAAGTCGAAAACCTTTTTACTTTGAAAAGCATAAGAATGACCAGCATTTCTTTAAATACTCTTCAAGCTCCATAGAGATAACAAAGGACTGTTTCCCTCCTGTCATTTGAGTTTATGATCCAATTCCACAGCTCAGCTGCTGAAACATTTGATATATATTAATCATGAACCAAATTTATACATCTCTTCGGCAACCTTTAAGGGAAATAATGATCCTGATTCAGCTCTTACTTGCATAAGGACAAAAGCTACCAAGTTACTGAAGTTTAAGAACTTATTGAACCAACATAGCTAAGAACAGAAGCACTGATGTAAGGAGACACTTGTTATGTATATGTGATCTGCAGTGATACACAGAGGAAAAAAAAAAAAAGCCTAATGTGATTTCTTAGAAAACTAGAATTACTACATAGGTTCTGCAGGCACTCTTCAGAGCATATCCCAGCATTGTAACAGAATTGCTTGAGATGAATGAGTTAGTGACATAAGAAGTGTCTGAAAAGTCAGGTTCAAACTAAGAACCATTTTGATGCAAAAATATTCAAATTAGAAATCCAGTGAATATATTTCTTTCCCTTTTGTATTGCCTATGAGTCACAATTGCACTCGTATGCAAGATTAAGTACATTGTCAGGACTCAATAATTAACATTAATGGTAGAAAAAACTTATTAAAACAGTAACTTAAATAATCAGTAAATTTAAGTCAATAAAGAAGAAAAGAGGTGAAGATAGCTGACATTTTTAAATGCTGAGTCATGCCAAATATTCCTTTCCAATGTTTGCATTATTTCTCATATCTTTTAGCATTGCAGAGTGACAAGGATCTTGCAAGTACTTTACCCAACTCCCAGTTTTCCCAGATGTAGAGATGCGTCCACTCACATTTAATGATTAAGAAATGTGTTATACAAGGAAATAAACAGCCTGGAGCCAAGAATTTTGCAAGAAGCTGGAAACAATCTGAAGAAATTATTAAAATCACATCTACTTGTACTAGAATAAAAACATTTGCATAATGAATTTTCCTTCAGTGGCATGAAAACTGAAGATAATATATGTATATAATCTGTGTATATGCTATTGAGATACTCTAATTGCAAGAAAAATATGCAGATTTTTTATAGATCTAACATATTAAAGGCTTGCCACAACATACTCAGATAAATTACTTCCTGGTCATTTTATTGCTGAAGTATTCCATCAGTTCAGACTAAATCCTTATTTGACGGGTAACAGGCAACCCAGCTGAGACCAGTGTCTAAGCACTTCTTCAAAGCATTAGTGTTTCCTATAGTTATTTCCCTGCTACAGTGGACAGTGAAGCCAGTAGTTTCTTAAAGGTATAGACATGATTCAGATGAAATATTGTTCCAGTGTGTTACATTTTGGTGAGAAACTTAAGTGAAGCCAGAGTGAAGTAGATCCTTAGCTCTCCTCGGGATGTGGCTTATGAAATGTTAGAAATGTAAGTTTAATTAAATCAACACTAATACCTCCACCCAAAAAACCAAAAACAAAACAAAAAACAAAACAAAACAAAACAAAAAAACGTAAAACAACAAAACCATATTGTAGCTGAAGCATTTGTTTCCCAGATAGTACCAAGAGAGGTTACTAACCTACCATATCTACAAGTTAGAGAGAGATAACAGTGTGTTAGCACTCCCTTGAAGTAAAGCAAAAAGACCTTGGCTAAGAATATGAAGTTCTCCATGTCAATCAGACTCAAGGAGATTTATTTCAAAACAGCGACAATAGCATAAAAAAAAAAAATCTACTGAACATATTTTACCTCAGCAAAGCTTCACGTATTTATTTGTACCTATTAATTTAGCAAAGAAAAGAAGGCTCAAGGGGCATCTTGTTGCTGTATACAACTATTGCTAGAACAGTATAAAAAGGACAGAGATAGACTCTTCTCAGAATTTAACTGAAGAATGAGAGACAACAAGCAAAACCTGCAGCAAGGGAAATGTTAACAAGATACTAGAAAAAAAAAAATCACCATGGAGGTGGTTAAGTACTAGAAGAGGTTGCTCAGACATATTGTGGAATCTCCATCTTTGGAGATATCCAAAACTTGATTGGTCCAGGTCCAGTGCAACCTCCTCAGACTGGATCAGTTTTAGTGGGACAGCTGGATCAGGTGACATCATTCCATGATTCTCATCAAACATGTATCAGAGTTACAGTACTAAAGAGTTTGAAATACCATATTAGAGAACTCAATATTAAAGGCAGTACAGTTCCACATAGCAATCACTGCTTGTATGTAAAGATCCATAAAACCGTGGCAGATACTGCTCATTCATTAAACTTTAAATTTTAGTGAGAAAAAAATCAATTTAGTTAAGCATTGTGCTAAGTAATTTATAGTTACAGCTATATCTACAGCTATATATTTTAAGCAGTGTTTTTATTAATATTTATACAGATTAATATATTTTAAGACCATAATATATTCATAAAGTGCTACAGACTTCTAAAATGGTTTCCAATGGACAATATATCTGTGTGTACTTTTATATAAATACATAAATAAAGTCTGTTCTAATGTAAGAAGGTATGGTTTCTTTGATGTCAGAGAACCTAAACACATTTACCACTGTGCAGAACTAAACCTTTTAAAATTTTAATCAGGAAAAGAGTACACCATTGCTGCCATCAATTCAATACTTCTCAGCAGAAAAGAGTTGTTGTTATTTATATATTGGATATTTTTTTACATTCATTCTTGGCCTTTAATAATCAACCACATAGACAAACTGATAGTTTTGAGCCAGAGCATAAATGCACTTCCATACTATTTCTGCTGTCTGTGTCTACAGCTCTGTCTTTGTAAGGCTTCTAATAATTTTAGAGGAAGGAAATTGAAAAAAGTGCAAAAATTGGATCACTGCAGGTAAATTCAAACAGTCTTTCAGAATCCAAAGGTAAGGTTCCTCTTCTAGTATTACGTAAACAAACTTATAACAGCCCTTATCTTTCCTATCTTTTCTACAAATACACTATCACTCATGCTTCAGGAACTGCTGAAAAGAGATAGAGATGATTCCTGAAAATTCATTTTAAAAGGGGAAGAGACAAACGGAGAAAACTTTCAAAGGTAAGAATTTATTTTCATTCCTCAGGAGAGAAATTTTCAAATAGATCTTTACAAGGAAAGAGAAATCGTATCAAGACGTATTACAGTAATGGAAGTGCCCAGAGTCCACTGACATTTCCCCCAGAGAAAATCTGTCAGAATTTTTTTTTTTTAATGGTTTTTGGTTTTGTTTTTGTTTTTTTGGTGGCTACTGGGAGTTATATAAATCCTGGAAATAAACTAAACTTAAGCAGACAATGACAAACAATTTTAAAAATAACAGAGGTGCAAGAAATCTTCTATTAATAATTCCCACTAACTAAAGACTAGTATCCTTGAGCTTGCCAGATGACAAAAGTTTCTTTGCTAGTGTTTTTATTCAGATCATGAACCTTTACTTGAAGTTTTGTTATCTGGTACCTAAAAGACCTCATGAAAACTTTTTCCTCTGTGCAAGAAAGGAAATCTATACTATTATGATTCAGTCTATCATCCACATGCACCTTTTTAAGAAACAGGTAAGATTAGCAACTATGCACAAGTCAGCCTTTCTATTTTGAAAAGTCTGTGGTAGTCCTCTCGCTATCATAAAAGCGCACTTTTTGAATGTGTTCATCCTCCCAGTATGGTCTTGAGATAGGAAAGTTCTGTGGAAATGAGTCAGACTGATCAACAAAGCTCCAGACCATCAAAGGCTATTAAGTCTCTAACACTCCCTGACTGCAGCCTTGGGGATCTATGCCAAGGACTTTGCTGAAGGTCACACAGATGTCTGTAGATGAACACTGAGTTCAATCCAGCTTTCTAAATTCCCAGAATACTATTCTAATTACACTTCCTTGAATTCCTATGCCTTAAGTAGATAATTATCCTATGAGCAATGCTTTGATTCTTTACGTATAAATACATCCTGACATTTTAGAACTACACACTGCTCAGTGGCAAAAAATATGAGTGATGGGGGCTGTTGGTTTTAAGTTGTTTCTATCAGCTTTAATACTGTATCATTCAGGATTGTCTCAGTCACAGCCTCATTCAGGGTTCATATTCAGATAACAGTCAACTTTATTTGGGTTATGTAAAACAATAATTGCATATATGTGAGGTAATTTTCTGAACATCTGCTTTGTCTGCACCCACTCCAGCCTCTCCTGTGTACACTTATTTCTTGTGTGTCCAGGTAGACGGAGGAATATGTTTAGTTGCAGTACCTGATTCAGTCATTAGATGTCCCTGTACACTGTGAAGGATCCCGCGTGGCAAATAACATAGAGCTGAACTGGATCATTTCTGGGAAGTCCACTTGTTGTATTTATGCTTGTTGCTATCCTGTTAACAGGTCTCCTCTTTAAGAAGGCCTGCTGTTTACCATCGTGCAGATATAATCCAGGAGATTACGTATCCAGAATCATCAGTTGGCTAATCCTAGTTAAATAGCACAGTTCCTTTTATTCAGTAGGAAAAGATGCTGTCAACTGTCCTTTAAGTCAAATCCTTCAGTTTTTCCTGTTTAGATTCATGGCTTTACCAATGAGAACTGAAGATCAGAATGACTTCCTTATGTGCCATGAGCATCTCTGTATCTTCCTTTCCCTCTCTACTTGAGTTTGTGCCTTTGTACAGCTCTCTGGCTTTTGCTCTCTACCAATCCTCCTTATGTAATATGCAATCTCCTGAAAACTGGAGTAGATTCTGTGGGAGTGAAAACCTCCTGGTTTTCTCATAAGTTTGCTGTTTCTCATTAGATTGGAATTCTGAAATCAGCAATTTTATAACCGTTCCCCCTCATACTCACTACAAATTCATTAAGTCTTAAAGTAGTTCAATAAATTGTAAAATACAAATATGGGTATAAAATACTACACACCGATTCCCTTGAGACCATGAACAACTTCAACAGCAGCACTGATCACACAACTAAAGCATAACAGGCCAGTCTGTATTTATCAAAAGTATTGATGTTATCTGCCATATCAAATGGAGGAATACATTTTTGCAGTGCACTCAACAAAAGGAATTTTCAACACTGACTGTGAGTATCAAAGACTACATTCTGCATTTGTGGACATGAAATAAGCCTTGTAAAAAGAGGGGAGAAATTATGTTTTTCTGCCTTATCACTTGGCAAACTGAATGACTACTGCACAGTATTTTCGTATTCCTTAATGCTTCAGTGGCTGTCATGTGAATTTCACAAAGCCCTTTTATATTATGAAGTGGAAAATATATTCAGAAGCATTGGAATACCCTGTTATTAAATATTTTTTTCTATAATGAAGTCTCTGTAAATGTAACAAAACCACCTACTGTAGCAAGGATTCTGATTGTTTTCCTATAGCACTGAAAGAAATGATGGCATTTTAATGGAAATTTAATCTCTGCAATTTAACAAAGATTTGTACTTCTATTATTTCCCTTATATTGTTTTACGTATTATGAAAATTGGTAGGACTGTATAGGTTTCCCCACTTTCCACAAGCATCTCAGCAAAAAGATTTTTAGTGAACCTTTTACTTGGTGGGTTTTTCACTACTTTTATATTCTGTATAAGATGTCATAAATGAGATATATATATTAAAAAAAGGTTCTGACAAAGTGTTTAAGTGACATGTTATATTCTTATACTAAATGTCTGCCAACCTTTGTAAATGCCAGATGCATTTATATTCTCCTGTAAAAAAAAAAAAAAAAAGATGTCTATGAAACTATAACCTACTTTTAGAATGCATTCATAGCCCCAAACAAATCCAAATACAGAATTCAAAACAAATAGTTAGCTTGGAATATTATTTACACCATCTCTTTGCCACTTATTTATCATTCTAAGATTTCCAGCTCTGTAAATTGTAGTTGACAATCTAAGGAGATTAATACATTTATGTTGAAGCAGAAAACTATGAACGTAACTTAAGAAAGGCATGCATCCAGGCCTTCAGTCATACAATCATATGCATGTGTGCTACACTTTGCTCACAAGTGGAATCAGTATTTCTGAAGAAAATGGGTGTGTACTTTAAGTCAATTATATAGCATTTAGTAGAACTCAAGCCAAAACCATGATGGAATCAAGTCCTTGTACACATGGGGCACTTAGTTATAGGACTCTTTAGATTATAGGTCTCCATCTGTTGTGTGTTAACGGGAATTAGAATAAAGCTAATTTAAGAGCTGAAAGGCAATGCACTTTCACTAAAAAAGCACAAATCCTGTCTAGTAAGAGGGTTACAAGAAGAAGAATTGGTAATGCAAATATAAGATACTTAGCTGATGTTGCTGGCTCCATGCAGTTTTCTGGAAGGAGAAACTGTCTTCCTGTTCCTTCAGTCCTTCAGTCTCTTCAAGTTTTCTGTAGAAATGTCTGTATTCATATCTGAATTCTGTAGAAGAAAATGATTAAGTCCCATGTGGGATTTTTTCAGTTACTCTTACAAAACACTTAAACTGACAACTATTCTACAGTACACAATTCTTTGTGAAAGTAATATAATTTAACCAATACAATAATATTAGGCATGTAGCATAATACATAACAATTTAAATTTATGTGATATTAGCTGCTTTTCTGCAGTAAAGCAAAATATAATTTGAAAACATTTCTCCTTCATTGTGAATAAAGACCCAATTTTGAAGTAATGATGATGCATTACAGAAATCTTTCTGTACTTTTCGGTAGCCTCTGTAATATTGAATGAGTAGCCGTGTATCTTTTTTTTATGCTTCTCAGCCATTCTAGTGGTGGTAACCATTTATTTGTTTTACAGATAAGTGTTAGTTCTTACAGTTAAATCACTTATACATCTAAATCTTGATATATGCAACCAGCATTCTTCCTCACAGTGAATTCCATTTTTATCCAGTCTGTTCCCATGAGATCTGCAGCACACGTGGCTTCAACACAGCTTCTACAAATTTAGTAGTGAAATGTTTTTATTCACCAGTTTTGCTCATTTATTTATTTTGTTGTGAAATTTTATGGGTAAGCAGTGTTTCCAAGGTGAAACAGGACATCAGTGTCAAATTACTTGCTGGGAGAATTCCAATGTGTTTGAAATTTTTTTGCCATGTTACTTAATCTATGTTACCTTTATTATCAGGAATCTTTTTGTTTCATATGTGATAAGACTTTTTGTATACTGCATTAGACAAATGGATACTGAGAAGAAGCTGTTACAAGTTATAAAAATTTGACCAGACTGTCATATTGTAGCAGAAGACTGTTTCCAGATGTTAAAAATTACATTAGGAAGGAACATGGAGTATACTAGCTCCCTTTCATAGCTGATATAGGAATATTGACAGTGGTTCTATTCATGGATTTGTAAAATATATGTAAGATTGAATCTCAGTCCATGTCTCACATCCTCTTGCCTGATTTAACAACGTTCTAGGGTGTTTAGGTCAAAATAAGCAGTTTCCTGAGTGTTTGTATGTAGCACCATATTCTGTTACTTTCCATTGTTGCTAATTTGCACATTATTATTCTTTGCTACTATTGGACCTCCTGTTTCTGCTCTCTGCATTTCTTGCTTAAGATAAATTTTATTTAGTTATGATATCTGCATTCCATCTCCTTTTTATTGTGTATGTTTGTTGGGATATTTGCACTCACTTTCACATTATGCTTCTAGATGAAATCCTGGTCACTATGAGGACTTTTGTTAATCATGGTGGGATTTTTCCTAATCACTTCCATAACATCAAGAACTCAGTCTTTTAATCTATGCAAATTAACTTCTCTTTTCTGACCTTCATGTGTCATATTGTCTAATTTGTTTGAAGAATATACCGAATCAGATATGTCACATTTTATAGCACAGAATTTAAAAACACATGTAATGTTCCTCAGAAGTGGCCACTGATCTCTCCATATCCTAACAAAGTGGTAGTCTTTCCCCAAAAGGGAATATCGCACATAATCCATTCAGTGGTATAAACTGTGTCCCACTTCTGTGTTTCAGAAGCAGATTTAACAGATGTCTAACTCTAAATCTAGACAGCACTAATCCTGAAACTATGGTGCTGAAGATAGCAGTGTGGGAAACTGCCCCACTTGACAGCTAGAAAGTCAGACTATCAACAATTTGTATTGTACGCTGACCTATATCTCTAAGCTGAAATCCTGACATGTAACTGAGATCAACTACAGACATCCCACAAGATCATTTATGAAAGCACTTAGCACAAAGAAAAAAAAAAATATTGCTTCTTATTAATATTGTTCTCTTTTAAAATCAGCTGTCCAGGTTGCTTTACTACTACTAAGAGACAACAATGCCAGTTCAGAAATTTCAGTTTTCCCTTGCATTGTTCTTAAAAAGGTGTTGGATTTCCCCAAATAGTTTATTCTTTCCATCTAAGAACAGAGACCTAATTTTAACACTAAGATAGGTGTAGGTAAGTTTGCTTTGGGTGAAAACAAGATCAAGGGGAAAATATCCAGAATAAAAATGCGGATAAATAGGAATTTGACATTATCTTCCACATGAAAGCAGGACACAATTTTGTTTTCACCTCATTCTGGTAGTCTAGGCAATCATATTCTTGTCACTTTCCTAGAGTAAACCAACACCTTATACACAGGATTCCTACAAAGCAGGGACATTTGACTGATGAAGTCTTCAAAGGTATTTAAGCAAATGGCCCTCATGGACAGTCCACAAATTATTTTCAGAGAAAACTTAGCTCCCAAGAAAGCAGGAGCTTCTTCACATATGATGAGCACACTTACCCATTTGGAGACAGTAGGGGATGACAAGACAGCTGCTAAAATTTTGTATGGGATCCCCATGACAGATGCTACCACAGACCTTAAATTGGGATTCCGTGTATTTTGTGATTCAAATAAGGACAGTCACACTTGTTTTAAACCAGATAATTTAGTCAGTGCCAAAAAAACCAAAACAAAAAAAAAAAAAAAAAAAAAAACCCACACACAGAAAAAAAAAAACAAAAAAAAAAGCACACCAAAAAAAAACCCACCAAACCCAAACAAACAAAAAAAACCCCACAACTTTGCACTGCTTGCTTATTTAGTTTTTTTTCATGCCTTACTTTCACAGGCAATGCTGAGTGTGTGTTGCTGTGGCTCCATTGCTAGCTGCGTGTAGGCACAGATGGTCTTCAATAATTGCTACACAAGGTACAGTAGTTCTCAAAAACGCTCATTCAAACTGAAAACAGGGGCATCTGTGATAAATGGAAGTAACAGGGCAGTGGCATCTCTCCAAAGACACTATTTCTTTCATCCCAAGATATTCAAGCTGTTTGAGGAAGTGTTGGAGTTGCCACCCAGTGTCACAAGTGCCCATGTCCTCATGTGTAAAGACACATTAATGAAACCTATTTGTTTTAGAGTGCTAGTCTATAAAATGCTTCTGGAACATTTTCATGGAAGCTGGCACCCAGAAAAGCACCTGAGCCCCAAAAAGCCTTCCAGCCTTATGAGAAGATGATCTGTTTCACAAGCAGAACCTGTTTGCAGAAGCAGGATGACAAACAAATCTCAAGCAGACATCAATAAAATAGCTGCCACTAGCACCCTCAAGGCATGGCAACAGCAGCCTCTGATGACCTTCAAGTATGGTGTGATAGCAGCATTTATTATATTTGTTACCACAGTGCTTATAAAAGTGGAGCTTGTACAATACACATACAGCATCCGTCCTCCACAACAGCTTCTTATCTAAATAGACAAGCAGATAAAAGCTAGAAAGAAGGATTAAATACACAAACAGAGCAAGATGAGTAACAGCTGCAAATTTCATGTCAGTTCAGCTACTTTTGTTTACTTATCCTTTGGGCAGAGTTTAATTAGTAAGGGATTAGTTAACAGAAAGACAGAGGACAGGGGATATTAAAGATAGTCATGAAAGAGACAATGCAATGCAATGGAGGAGAGGCCACAAAAAGTGGCTGGAGTGAGGCTGAGCTCAAAGAGTCTGTAAAAAAAGGAAGATCTGGGGTTTGCAGAAGGCAGCTGTACAGCATAGGGGAGAGGTATTCATAACCAGACCTGTAAAAAGCAGTCTGATGTCAGATGAGTCTTGAATGACTTATCCCTGGAGTCATTCAAGGTCAGGCTTGATGTGGCTCTGAGCAACCTGTCCTAGGTAGAGATGTCTCTACTTGTGTAGGGAGGTTGCACCAGATGACCTCTAGAGGTCCCTTCCATCCTAAAACATCCTGTGTCTGTGGTGTTAAACACATAAGGACAGGGACACTATCTTGTCTTCCCTCTAACAAGTTCATAGCAAAGAGGCAGCCTTTGACTGAGTAGTAAGGATACCCAGCCATCCCACAGCATGTTTACATGGCTGCTATACAGAAAGTTTTGGGTTTTTTTAACTTCTGTGCCAAAATCGGTCTCTAGATGGCTCCTCCAAAACTGTGTCTGGCTGAGAGTCTAGGTGGTGCAAAAACCTGCTGCATCCCAGAGGGTGTCTGTCTCTTTCTCTGCTGTTCCAGATCAGAGACCTGACTAGGGTCCCCCAATTCACTGAGTAGTCATCTCAGGGCTGAGGTATGAGGAATTCACATAACATATCTTTCATCTACACTGAGCAGAGCACCAAGTCCATCTGATAACAGGGCCTGGTTTCTGGATCCTGCTTTGGCTCCAGGAAAGGCCCTCATTGTATTGTGCCATGGGGAAGCTGGGGGGCCACTGTGAGAAACTGAAGGTAGCAATGAGGAAAGAGGAACTGAAATGAAGAACTCTGAAAAGGAGCTCAATAAACCTTCACATTAACACAATCCTATATAGGCCATAGAAAGAAGATACAGTGCTGTTTATTTTTTCCTAATAAAAGATAAGCTATTCAGCCTTTCTAAATGCTAATTCTATTGTGAATTTTGAAGACAGGAGCTATCTGTGTATTGCTGCAGCCATAAGTAAAATGTAGAGGGAAGGAGGAAGGAACTGCCAGAGGAGGGTAGTATTGTATAAGATAGAGAAAGTGGCTTCTCCCTTCTTATCTTGAAGTTACCACAACAATCCTCTTCTTCACTCTTGGCTTTCAAAATAACACACCACAGTAGACTGAAAAGCAACTTCAGGCCAAGGACATAGAGGAGGTGAGAAAACTGTAGAAAGAAGCAGAATTAAATTAGGAGAAGGGATGAAATAGGAAGGTGAGAAAGGAGAAAAAAAAAACAGAAATGAAGGGAATGGAAACCTGGAGAAAGGAGAGCAGAAAAGAGGCCAGATGGACACCAGGGCAGAGAAATAAAAATGATGCTTGGGTAAATAATAACTTGGTGTAGAATGTGTGTTTTACAAATGGAGCAAAAGATCAGAGAAAGATTGAATATTTAGGATTCATTCTGAACTGAAGGAGAAGGAACAGCAGGAGTTGTGTACTACAGATTTTCTGACCCAGCTTTCTGCTATCCATATGCACCATCAATGCTATGCAGAGATTTACTGTACCATAACTGAAGGATGTAGGTTGTAAACTGAAAGTAACCAGAGTTGATCTTGTTTATAATGTGAAAATATTTTTGAACTCCCATCTTATTACTGTAATCAATCCTATGTATTCTTTTTAGAGAATGAGTCATCTTTAATTGATCATTTGTACAGTGTACCTTGAATTGATGAAGCTTAGTTTAGGGATCGCAGTAAGAATGATAATTTTTAAAAAAATAGAAACTTGAACAGGCTATTAACACCATTTCTAACAATACACCCAGAGGAACTTTTGTCACATCACAGAATTCTGTTCTAGAAATGAACACATTCTAGGAATTTTTTACTTCTTAGTCTAAAGTTTTCTTTCTTTAGAATGTAATTTCAGCTTTCTAGACTTGATAAACTCCTAACTGTACATGGAATAATTCTTCTTGATCTGTGTGAGTTATACTCTAAAATCTTTTAGTGAGTGTCTAGATTTGCCACATGAAAAATCCCATTGAAAAAACTGTTTGGAGCTGAATGTGGCTTAGAGATGCCCTACAGCAGGCTGAAGTGGTGTTCAAATTAATTTGAAAAATAATTATTTGCCTCTTACCAGGGAGTTGTTTCTGTTCTCTCCCTATGTGAGTATCATAGAACCATAGAATGGCTGAGGTAGAAAGGAGTCACTAGAGATCACCTAGTCCAACCCCACAGTAAAACCAGGGTCGGCTAGAGCAGGTTGCGTCCAGCTGGGTTTGGAGTATGTCCAAGAACAAAGACTTTACAACCTCTCCAGAGATCACTGTCCTAGTGTTTGATAACCCTCATCTGTTCAAATGGAATTCCTTGTATTTTATTTAGTGCCCATTGCATCATGTCCTTTCACTGGGCAACACTGAGAAGTCTGGTTTTGCCTCTTTACTCCCTCCCATCAGGTATTTAAAAATGGTTTTAAGATTCCCCCCTGAGTCTTCTCTTCTGAAAGCTAAACAATCCCAGGTCTATTCAGTATGCAGCATAGCACATGTATAATACATTTGGCCTTGTAGAATAGCACACTAAAACTGCAAACACTTCCAGAAATACAAATCTGCAAGAAAGAAAAATAAATGGAAGTGAGAGGCAATTGGCATCTTCATAGAAAAGCAAGGTCGCAACCTTACTAAATAATACATGACAACTTCTCAAGCTACTTGAAAAAGCAATTTTTAAACATGAGGACAGCTTTATAATTACTGCTTTTGGAAACAATAAAAACATACCTGTCTTCAGAGAAAATAGCCACAATGTATTCATTTTTCTTCTGTTTGCAATGGACATTGACTAGGAATTAATCTAATTGGTATTTTCCTTAAAGTTTATCAATACCAAAATATCAAAAAGAGAAAGGGCAGCTGAGCAATACAAAGAACTATTAACATGGATTGAAAGAACTAGAGCAAATATTTCCATATCAGCTGCATTTCCAAAAATGTAGCTATGAGATGCAGAATAAGGCCCAAATGGCACAGAGCCCATTGGAAAGAAAGTAAAATAATAATAATAAAACTTGATTTAACAGTCTAAGATAAAGTGACTAGGGATATGAGGAACAAAGCATGATCTGAATAATGGCGATGTCACACTGGTAATGTTATACTGAATTAACCATAAAGGAGTTTATTGGTGGTAACCACAACATCAAAGCCAGCTGTGTGAGGGATTCCATGAAGGGATCCAAAGGAAACAGTACTGGGAAAAACAGCTTCTGCACATACACAGAATCCATTATGTAGACAGTGACAACTATGATACTTTCAGCTGGATAGAGAAGAGGTAAAAATCTATCAAAAATATAGAACAGGATTGTTAGATGAGAGGTCAGTTCTTGTAAAGCTGTTGTATAAGCTGCTTCTCAAAGCATCTTTGACAGAAGAGGCTTTTTGCTGCATTTCTCTGAGTTCAAACACTGTATGTTTATGACTGAAAGGAACAAGCAAAAAGACCAATAATATAGATAACAATAGTGTTTAAATTATTTAAATGATTATCCAAGCCTTGCCAGGACTAGTTAAATGCAAACTCCACACTCTTCCAATATTCCTACATTTTCTTAAGAAAATATTGGAATTAATTTTGCATATTTACTCTTTCTGGAGCTGTTATCATAGTCATTACTTTTATTAATGACACTGCCAGTTATCACCACGATAGAGATTGTAAAGTTCCAGAATATGGTCAGATCCCTAAGAGTCCTGCTGACTGTAAGCTGTCCCTTGCTGAAAACAAAATCAACACCCCCTCTCCTGAAAAAGGAGAGTAAGAAGGTGTTAAGATCAGTATAGAAAGTTTATATAGTTCCCACCAAAAAAATATAATTAATTTCTATACAATTGTGGATATTTTTCTCTTTCTGGGTAGGTTTTTATTTCTTTCTTCTCAGCAGCTGCAGTGCGACACAACACTGGTGCACATACCAGGGTTTTTTGCAAGACCATTTCTGAGACAAAACCTCTTGCCCACCAGATCAGTCTTGTGCACAGGTAATATGGTTGTTTCATAGTTTGTTCTTATGTGGTAAATCTGGAAAATAAAACACCGAAGAACTAATGCAGCCACTGTGCATGACAAGGAATAAACAAAAGAAAAATTATCAAACAAAAGTCTGAATAGTATTAAGCAATAGAAAGTAACTGCTATCTCATGGCAAATCTCTCCCTGAGGGAAAAACTAAGTTAGTATAGAATGGATTTAGTTGAAAGGAACTTTAAAGATCTTCTAGTTCTAAACCCCCTGCCATGGGATATAAAGATAGATAGATATGTTATGAAGATACAAGCACACCTAACACTTCAGATATCCTCCTTCTTGCCTTCTCACTCACTAATAACAATTTTCTCCCGTTGCCATAAAAAGAAACTGAGCTATCAACTACTCCTGTTTCCTGCTTCTGATTAGGCAAATACTGCAGAAGACCATATCTCTCATGCTTGCTTAATGTACAGAGACGTATTTGATGGCTTGAATTTTTTAGAGCTAATAGCTACAATATTCAACTTAATTTGCTACATTGCTGAGCACAGTTTTATGAATAGTAAGTCCATCAGTCAACTCTCTCATCTATATCTAGAAAGATCCTTTCTGAGCAGCAAGAGAAAAACAACTTGTCACACATGGGATGAAACAATCATAGAATGATTTTGGTTGGAAAAGGCCTTTAAGATCATTGAGTTCAACCATTAACGTAACACTGCCAAGCCCACCACTAAACCATATCCCTTCACATCTTTTAAATACCTCCTGGGATGGTGACACAACCACCTCCCTGGGCAGCCTGTTCCACTGCTTCACAACCTCTCCGTGAAGTTTTTTCCTAATCTCCAACCTAAACCTCCCCTGCTTCAACTTGAGACCATTCCCTCTTGACTTATCTCTTCTACCTGGCAGAAGATAGACACCCACCTTGCTACAACATCCTTTCAGGTACTTGTAGAGAGCTCATCACCTTCAAGTTTCAGGTCATTGCACTCTCCATGATATAAGCTTAAGAAGCCTCAGAAATAAAAGAAAGTTGTGTACTGGTATAAAAGCACACCAGTATGCAAGCATGCAAGCAAGTACATCATAACCTGAGCAGATGTACTGTGATCTATATCTCCACTGACTGGGAGCTTTCTGTATGGCTGCCCACTAAAAAAAAAAAAAAAAAATCATTTTAATCCCATTTAGATGTTTGATGATACCAAAGAAGGCTCATATACCTGTCAACATGAGCATAATTTATTTATCAGTGATCATCTTAAAGCAGCAGTCAGGCTAGGGTATTTTCCTCATAATCATGCTGAATTAGTTAATGCCATGCTTTTTTCATACCCATCTCTCCCTTATCACACTAAAGGAGCATCTAAATATATTAACCCCTTTGAAAGTGTACAGTATGAAAAGTTTCAGAAGAAAACACAGATCAAGGGGGCCAAGCAGTCATCAGAGATACATCTGTAACTTGTTGTGTACATGTATCCACACAATACTTCTTTCCATTCTAAATAATAAGAGGTGCTGGGACTTTATAACTGCATTAGTAAGAGCAAAACAGTAAAACTTTTTAAGGACCCCAGAGAATTTTGGCAATATCTTTCAGTTGTGGAAGAGGTCTACGCTTATGTTCATGAAAGGAGACAAAGAACAGATCACCAGCTTCAATTTTGTGTTCAGACTAAAATTCCACAATGTCTGCTGCACCTGCAGAACAGAGAATCAGGCTTCTTGTTTTGGAGGAGAGAGGTATCAGAAAACAGATGAGCTTGCTGCACCATTCAGAATGAGCAGGAATTGTTGTAACTACTGGGTAAACTTGACTTTAATGGCAGGTTAGTATGAGGACTACAGCTCAATGTCTAACAGTAGTCATCTTGAATCAGATCAAAGACCCGGTTATCTACTATCTTATCTACATTTATGGCCAATAA
Organism: Megaceryle maxima; assembly: GCA_024605025.1. Classification (NCBI taxonomy): domain Eukaryota; kingdom Metazoa; phylum Chordata; class Aves; order Coraciiformes; family Cerylidae; genus Megaceryle; species Megaceryle maxima. The sequence goes on along the minus strand of JANHGN010007294.1, from coordinate 101,715 downwards.
ATGGATAGGGAATAATATAAGGAACAGACAAGCAAAAGTGATCCGGTCCCCATCTTGCCCTAACAATGTTCAACAACTGGCGATTAACATACCTTGTGCAAGAAGTTGTAACTGGAACAACAAGTGTATTGCATTCCTTGATGGACCTACTGCTCATAAATTTATCAGATTCCTTCTTATTCTTATATAAAGGAAGTAAATTTTCATAAAATGCAGAATTAAATTGGAAAATCTATTGTCCCAGCAAGCTGCAGAGACCAAAATATAAAAGGCTCAGGAAGAAGGTAGACAATAGGTGCTTGAAAATTAAATTGAATATTTTCCTGTACTTATATTGCAAGGAAAGCTAAGTAGTTTAATAATTTCCTCAACCTTTATGCCATCTCTTTCAGGCCATAGATTGCCAGCCTGTGTAGTATTTCCTTATATGGAAATCATTCAATTCCTCTGATAATCTTTATCACTATCCCATTAATATTTCTTTTTTTCTAGTTTTCTATGAATTGCTATTGTAGGATCAAAGCATCATTAAATATGCATGATATACCATTTTATTATTTCTATTCCTTTCCAATAAACCACTAATATTCTATTTCTCCTTTTGATTTTGGCTAAAGATTGAGCTGCCATTATCAGGAAATCATTCTTTTGAACTCCACTTGCCAAATGGCTATTACTAATTTAGAGGAAATATTATCTGTTCATTTATAGCTTTTTTTTTTTTTTTTTTCCCAAGGATCTATTTTATCTGCAGCTTTGTTATCAACATTGAGCAGCAGAACAAAGGTCTGCATCTTTTCTTTGTTAGTGTAAATGATTCTGAGCAATTCTGTATCATCAGCAAATTTTGTCACCTTAACATTTGCTCCATCTTCCAGTATAAAATCTAACGGTAACATCTAGCCTTTGAAAAGCTTATTTCTTTCCCCTACTTCTCATATTTTAACAAGCTTTTAATAGGGAAGATTTTTCTTTTTACTCCATGACAGCTTAGTTTATTTAAGAGTAGATCTCATGAAAAACTGTTGGCTGTCCAAGGATATGGTATCAGACAGATCATTCTTGTTATTGTGTTTATTTCTTTTATTTTGTTCTCAATCAATTTGCCGAGTTCAACTTACTGAAGTACAATTCCTCAGATTTGTACCAAAACCTTTCTGAAGACTCTTTCTTTTGATATAAAGGCCAATTTAAACACTCAGTTACACAGTCAGCAGCTTGGAACCTTAACCTCTGAGTTTCTTTCGAACTCCTGGGTCACTGATATCTGTTATTGGCTATTTCTTGCAATTCAAATTTGCTGCATTATTCTAAAGCAAATTATTACTCTACTTCTGGCATTCACTCAGACCAAAAACTAATTTCATTTCCACAGCTTTTGCTGCATTACTATTATTTCAATGACACCCCAATAGAAATGTAGTGCATTATCCCAATGCTATCAGTGTCTGTGGCCATCACCAAAGTGAGCTGTATTTTTCTTTTTTATTTGATTTTAGTTACTGACTAAATATAAATATTGTACCAAGTCAGTAAGAAAAAGAAAACATGTTGTCTGGGAAGCAGTAGAGGTCAAAATATAAATACTGCCCAAAAGCTCAAAAAGCAAAAAAGACATTTTGTGTTCTTCCTGACAAACTCTTTAAACCCCCTAAAGGACTACTGCCAATGCCTAACTTTGATATGCAAACTAGAACATCTAAAAATGAAATATTCCTTTTAAAATTTAAAATAATTTGTTAAATATTTCATCTACATTTAAATGCATGAGAAAGAGAGGGGAAAAAAAGCCATTCTTGCTTAAAAATATTATCTTGTTTGTTCCTACAGAGGCTTTTCCATCTCTCCTAGGATCATCCCCTCCATTTGCAGATATGGACACCAAGAGACAGGACATTTTTTGGCCAAGCTCAACATCAAAGAAGGGAGCAGGAGAACCCAGGTTTCTCACTTTTAAACAGAAGGCTAAAGCTGTGCCTGGTGCTGCTAGGTACCAATCAGGCTCCTATAGAATTAATAAATACCACAGAAAGAGCTGAGTTTATCTAAAATGTACTTCATAATTACATATCCCCCCTTCCTCAGGGTGGTACAGATCTCTCAGGTAAATACAGCATGTAAATTATGAGGAAAACAGTTGGCTAGACCAGTAGGAGAAAATGCTCAGGACAACTAAAACCAGAAGTCAAACTTAGATGGTATAGACTCTCACTCTGATGGTATAGAATCTGAATTGCTTGTATGGGTAAAATGAATTGGCTGGTGCTCTGATTTACACACTTACATTAGGTACCTAAAATTCAATACTATGCAGAACAACCTGATGTTTAAGGAGTGCTTGATGGCCTAAACTGACATTTTTCTGAAAGCAGCTTTAATTGCATTTAAACAGCATGTAAGTATACTATTGTGTACCATCCAGTGACCATTAACAGGTCTGCTTTAATGCATTTATAAACACTTATCCTGGCTGAATGTATATTTTATCATATGGTTTTACCCTTATGTCTTGGTAGTATATCTGTAATGAACTACTGAATTTCAGTGGAATTTTTTAATCACCTCTTTAACAATATATAATCATTGTTGACAGCAAACCAAATAGAAGAAACACTTCTAGATTAATTAACAGTGACCTATAACTAAACACTACAGTACTTAGAGATGGAGTGGCCCCCAGATAATATTGCTTTAGCTTTAATGAGTGTTTATCATCTTTGTTTGCTTCCCCTGAGGCAGTTACCAAGGTTAGTTACAAAATTTTATAATTAAATGGAAATATATAGAAGGCACAGCTTTAACAGAAGACAGCTTGAAATATTCATGACAATATTCATGATCATCTCAGAGTATGCAGACTCCCATTCTGAAAATTTTTAGTTACAGTTTACCTATGGAGCTCTATATTTTCCTTAAGTCATACCTTGACACTAAACAACACCGGAGTGTTCTAGGACTGTTCCTGTTCCTTTATCTCTGAAAGATAAGAGTATGGTTTATTAAAGGTTTCTCTCTCCAACATGTGAAGGGCTCATAAATATGTTTTTTTAAATGAAAACTTTCATAAAGGATTTCTGATTCCTGGCCCAGGCTTCACTGACAAGTCTCTGCATAATAATTAGGTAAATATCTTTATTGCATATTTTCAAAATGTAGTCTGATGCTTAAATTAGATTCCTAATGGAATTAAAGGATCACATTTCTACCAAATTCCTTAAGAATTTTGGTACCTAGGGTTCTCTGAGGAAATAATCTTACTTTTGACAATCCTGGACTTTCAGATGCAACCAAAAACCAGAGAATTCCACTACCCTCAGAAAAAATCCCCTGTACTTCCAGCTATTGTAGGTTAAGAGCTGAAGCAACTAAAACCAAGATAACATATTAGAGGAAACTTCACCTTTCAACTATAGCATGCTTATAAATGCTTACTAAATCTTACCTGGTTCATACAGGTAGTACTTATATGACTTCACTATATACCATATGATTATCATATATAAAATACATAAAGACTGGTAATGCTAAAGACTGATCCTTATGTAATACTCAAATTTTCTCAAGTAGAAATCCTGATTATCTCCACTGTTACTTTTTATTCTGCCGATGGCAAGGTTTTCTTTGTTTTGTTAGAACAATAAAAAAATGCACATGAAACAATATACATAAAGCATTAAAACATGTATTGAAAATCAGAAAAATATTGTGAAAATTAAAAAAAAGGAGATCTTGTCTGGTCCCAGCCCAGTATCTGTACTAGCTAGCCTGAGCAGTTAAAATTAGGCACCCTAGGGAAGAGAGGGAGGTTACTATTGTATAAATCCTAAGTAAAAATAGAATATTGATTGGGTTCAAATGAAGGTTGTTCTTAAAGTAACTTGTACTTACAGATGCTTGCTGCCAGCCTAGATATTTCTTATGTTAAAGCACAGTTGCACTAAAGTCTCTAGAGGGACAGACCATTGCAAATGCCCACAAGGCACCTTTTTTATGTGTAAATCAACAGTAAAAAACATTGTGGAAAAGAAAAAGTAAGTATGAAACACAAATGCCAAATACGTAACTGGAATAGTTATTTGGGAAACAAGAGCAGAGCTGTTTGAAAAGTGTATTCACTCACTGCCAATTCTTGGCCCCTGGTTATAGTAATGTGCTGGAAACAGCATTTCCCACCACCGTTTCTTGTTGTCCCTCCATGCACCACCTTCCCTCCCCCCCTCCTAGTTTGGCAACAGACTGTGCCAGCCCTGAATACTGCTGCAAATTACTGCTGAGTCAACATTTTACCACTGTGACAGAACATCATCATCACTGCTCTGATAGGAATATTGCAACCTCAACCTTTTGGTGTGAGAAGGGAGAGAGGTTTCCAAGACATATGCAGAGGAAAATCTGAGTATAGTATGTTCTCGCATAAAAGGCTGTCTTCCTCTTCAAAGGAAATTCCCTGGGTTTTATGATCATTGGTTTGGAAATAGCACAATTAGCTCTCCCCATGATTTCACCTCTGTTCACATGCTGTACCTCTGGAATGTCCAAAGGATCAATGTTTGAAGGCAGTGGACACTAGAAGAGACTTCCGTTGTTTATCATGGTGCTGCTGAAGTCTTCTGGGGTTGACAGATGCTGCTCCAGAAGGTTAATAAGATGAAGAAAGCTCTTCCATCTGGACCGTAAGAGGGATTATGTCTGAGCAGAAGATAAACAGATTATTCCAGAAAGAGACACTGGGGTTTTTTTTTTAAACACTTCGTCACTCTTGTCTTACCACTCCAGTCCCCCAGGCTAGAAGTGTGTGCATTGGAAGGGTTTGTCCAGCTCTTGCATTCTGGCACCAGTTGCACCCTTTGCCTAGTTGCAATTCAACGCATTCCAAGGCTGGGGACACCTGAAAAATAATAATAGGGAAGACATTTGGGGATTTTAGTTCTTTAAGAAAGCAAAATTCTTCTACTTGACCTAAAAATTCTTATTTCCTTCATGACTGATTTTGAAAACTGTGAATGATCAATAGACAGCATGTATTTGAAAACTGGATTAATATTTTTCATCATTTGCCTTGCTCTCCAAGTTCAGGGAAGCAGAGGTAAGTTCATATATTAAAGATTTATATTAATTTACATTGCATATGTAGAAAAAAAGAAACTGAATATTTGGATATTTTCACATTACAGAATTCTTTGTTTGGAATATTTGGTGTTTTGATAATTCAGCTAGAGACAGTGCAGTTACTGACACTGTTATAAAATTGGAAAGGTAACATTTGCAAGATTTCTTGATTTCTTGTGTGTTTCTCGGGATTTACAATCTCTGTAAGAGAGGCCATTTAGTTTTGATTTACCTGCATATGTTCTTTTATGAAAAAAATATTGTTTCAAAAACATATATATGGAAGGGGTAAAATAACTGAAACAACTTCTAAATGCTGACATTTGTTAAAGATGCTCTGTCTTCCTTGAAATGAGGAGAAACTAATAAAGTATGTCTTTGTATTTACTAGCCATTGTCAGAAACAACTAAAAAACTTTTAGATATACAAATTCCAGAGGACCAAATCATCCTGGCAAATATACAAAAAATGTCAATAATGGTACAGATAACTGCAGTAATAATTGTAAAATCATTTGAAAAAAAAATAATTAGAAAAAACCCAAACAAAAAAAACCCAGAAATACAGACAACTTATCTGTACTTAGTACAACAGTTCATTATTGCTCCTTTTAAAAACATTAAAAGGTTGACAGCAATTTTAAAGCTACTTCAACAAAAAAAAAAAAAGAGAAAAGATGGTGATGGTATTTTTCCCTGCTCAGTTCCATATTCAATATACTTAGAGCCTTGGGGAGCACATTTAATTTTGGCAGAGGTTTCTTACTAACTTTTCCATCTATGCTTTGATATTTACTTAATTGAATTAAAAGCCAACACTACAACTGCTTTATACTTGCCCAAGTCAATGTCCTCCCATTTAAAGTCAATCTTGGGCATGTTAATTAAATGCAAAGAATGTAAAATGATGAAAGAGGACTCCTCAATGGTATTTAAATATTAGTTAAAGAGATGGTGTGAAACGTAGTCTGTTGTCAATACTACTTGGAAAGTTTTATTTACACATATTATCTTTTTTTGGTCTTGCTTTGCTTTGCATAGATTTTCTTTAAACAATGAAGAACATAGTTCTTGTATCTCACTGAAATGAGGTAAATCTTCTCCAGTTACAATTACAGTATTGAAAAAATCCTTGGGGAAAAGTAATGTATCAGTGAACGCTAGATTTATATTCTGCTACTCTTTAATTTTAATTTTTGATTAAATGTAAATACTGTCATTTAGAATTAATGATATTTTGGAAACCTGACCAAAAAAACAAAAACAAAAAAACAAACCAAACCAAAACAAACAAACAAACAAACAAAAGTGAGTGATAGTTCATGTTTACTAAGAAGAAAAGTTAAAACAAAATGCACTGCTGTTACTCTTAATTTGCATGTTCTGTGATGGAAAGAGATAGAATGAATTCTGGGTAATTTGTGCATGCTTGATACACGGTCCATAGTTATCATTATGAACTGAGAAAGTGATAACGTAAAAAGTGGGGTCACACAGTTTCGCCCATAGCTAATCATAATTGCATGTTACAATGCATTTCACATGAAAGACTTCAGCAAAATTCAGCACTGCATGTCATCTCCCAAAGAGACATAGTAGAAGACATGGTACATAGGATATTTACCAACACTCAGGAAACAATGACCAGTAAAAAATTTCATATAGCATCTTGCTTACATAGCAGTGTTGGAATTTTCTCTTTTATTTTCAAGGGAAAAATATGTTTTCTATACATGCATGTAATGATAATTGGAAAAATGTCTTCCTAGCAGTTCTATAAAGTATGCATGATATGAGTGAATGCATGATAATTACATTTTAGTACCATGTAGTCATGTCATATATAATATCTTAAATTTACATTATCTCAAATATATGCACACAGATCTCAAAAGATTTAATGCTTGCTTTAATAAACTTCTTTATTGGAATAGGGATGCATCCAGAACTTTTATTTTATGACTTAGTATTTGGATCAGAAACTTACAGAAAATATCTTCAAAAGTACACAGGCTCTCCTAGCAATCTGAATATTTATATTAATCACTCATTTATGATCCTAACATACATGATTTGAGGCTTTTATGGCTATTCAAATTTGAAGTACATGTCAACTGTGACAGACTAGGAAATAAGATACTAAGATATAAAGTACTCCCATCTTAAAAGAAAAAGCATAGAATTAATAATTTCTAAATATTTATAGGGTTAATCAGTTGACTTTTTTTTTCCCTCATGAACAAAACTATCTTACATTCAAATTCCTGATTTACTCATATCTATATTTTACAAAAAATGAGGTTAACAAAGGTGGGGCTTGCTCAGTAATGTTTTGTGGTCCTTCCTCCCTGTCCTGATTTTAAGGCCAAAAGAGTCCTCCTCCCATATGCTTGAAGGTGTCCGGGAGCATTTCCAATTCTACAGTAAACAAACAGGAAACTGTAGGGAGCAAAATAAAGACTTTAGAGATAGAGTATCTTTGACCATGTCTAGTGACAGAATTCAGGAAATTACCTCAGGACTTGAACCCAGGTCTTTATCACTGTCCTGACACAAACTGTCTCAAAGAGAAGGGAAAGTGAGGGGGATAAAATCTTTGCAATGGCAAAAAATCTACATGCAAAATCTGACAATAGAGTAATTTTAACCGTTGAATTGTAACCCACTGAAAATCCAGACTAATTAGCAAAATATGGAGGAGCTTTGAACTCCCAAAAAACACATGTTGATGCTGGGTACATCCTAGCACTTGGTACTGAGAATGTAAGGGAGCCAGAAAACATTCAAGGTTGTTTAGTATTATATTTTTTATTCAGTAAGCAAATATCTGCTATTTACTCAGCCATTCCTTAGGACACAAAGCCTTTGTGTGTGTTCTGTGAAATCATTTTAATTCATTCTGACTTAGCCCTTCCCGCTCAGCTGTTCCAATTCAGCAGTAAGCTTGCAGATCTTCATTAATATAATTTGCCCTTGAAAAAAGGGTTAAGTAAATTTATGCCAAAGGAAAGCGAAAGTCAAAGAACACAAAGCTTCAAAGAAAGGAAAAAAATTACATCTGTTTTTTTACATTATTATTTTCTACTTTTATTCATAAAATAAGAATTGGCAATATAAAGTTAGCTTTCTTGCTTGTGCTTATAAACAAATGAAAAGTAAACTTTTTGTTTAAAATTATCCTATCTTTCTTTGTGTTTCTCCACTTGGCACAGAAAAATACACCTTTGTGTGAGTATTTGGGAGGAATAGAACGGCTGAGGGATTGTCATATCTTTTCAAATTCTCAAGAAGAATTATCTCTTGGTACAGACCTAACTCAAAACAAGAACTCGTCTTCAAAAGGTTGAAAATTACAGAAATTACCCTTTAAACAAGAGCCTGGAGCTCCTTTTCTTTGTCATAGAGAGCTTGAGCACTACTTGCAAAAATGTGCAGGTGACATTTTGTCATGCTGAATCTAAGCAAAAGATACAAAGATCTAATGTATTTTTGCTTCAGTACAAAGTCCCCACTGCACAGACAGGGTCTAGAACCTCCCTGACATGTAAGGTGATGCTGACTCTTGCATAACACAAGATATTAGTAGTTACATGAAATGTTCTGCAGTCCTGGGTGTATAGACACCAGGTTTGTGGTACTTGTGCAGGAAGTTTGCTAGTGAACATTGGTGAGCTGAATACAAGGTCTTCCAAGCCTGGACCTGGCCCCCAAAGATCATTGCCACAGTCATATACCTAGGCCTCATTCCACAGGTAATGTTACTATTTAGTGACATTTAAAAGCAGCATTCACACATGCCAATATAACAGAGGTATTACCAAGCTTATCATTGTCAATATCCATTTTAAGGAATGAAAATTAATTATTTTAAATTAAAATGTTTTAGTCATCTTTCTCTCTCTTAGAAACACAGTCATTGTCCTCTGACGAGGGTTTGTTTTCTTCTGAAGCTAAGCATTAGTGTCAGCTCCTTATCTTTCAGCATCCCCACAGTAGCAGATAGTGCCTTCCTACCCAGCATTTTACTGTTTAAGTGCACTAGACCTGAAAAAGAGAGATCCAAACTGATTTCTCTCCTGTGCCTCAGCTACCTCAGTTAGCTCCCAGATAAGACTCACTACCCACTAAGACGCAACAACAGTTAAGGATGCCTCCTCTCAACAAGTACTCTCAAAGGTCTTTCACTGTGTGCATTAAAAATAGTTAAAAATATATTGGACCCAAAGAAAAGGACAAGCAAGACATATAATATTGTGTTTAAGGGCACTGAGCTCTCAGAGACAAGACCTGAGCAGACTAAATATTAATATTAATTTTTCTAATATGGGATTCTATATTATCAAGTTTTTAAAGTCGTGAACATTCATGGTTGTGAAAACAGTCTTGGAAATATAATGCAAGTACAGTCAGAGCTACAGTGTCTGACAAAGCACTGTCAAAGCAGCCCCAAACATCAGCAAGAGTGCAAGGAAAGGGCCTCTACTTCCACATCTGCATGGGAAGATAAAGGTGTTGCATGCTTCTCTAGAAGGAGATAGGTGCAGCTTCTAGTACTCATACGACAGATCTAGGCTGCATGTGATAATAAAGCCATGCCGTATTTTAATCTGTCCCTGCTCATCTAAACCCCTTTAATCCAGTCAGACCCTTCCCATGCTACTGGGACTGAGGCAACATGGCATAAAGAAAAGATTAAGAAAGAAATACAAGGAGAGAACGTGTCATCGGCACCCTGCCTGGTATTTGCAAGTGCTATTAGAATTTGGGGTCCTCATTATTTCCATGGCAGGACAAGACTGTCTCTAAGTGAAGAGTGCAGGATGTTACTTCTCTTTGTACTTTCTATATTCCATCTGTTGTTTACATTGATCAGCCTTTTCAGAGATGTCAAGATCAACTTTCCATGGCAAGTCATCCTTGCTTTTGTTACTCTAAATTATCAACACAGGGGCTGTTGGCCCCACTATAATTTAACTGGATCACAATACCATATTTATGGGATCTTTGTTGAAGTAATCTAATCCTCTTTGAAAGTTTTCCATATCCTATTTCAGCAGCTCTCCTTAAATAAGCCTTGTCTTTTAATCAATAATTATTTTGTTGTACAGGCAATATGTTCCATTTATCAATCAAGCATTCCTCTTTATCCTATTTTTTTCAGACTTATTCTTAGACTCAACTGCTTTTGCATATATTTCAAACCTTGTGAGGATTTTAATGATGAATTGTTCAGACTTCAACAGTTTTGTACTAATGTCACCTTTTGCTGCCAAAACTAGTTACCATATTTTAAATTCTTCTTTCTATATACAATGACATTGTAATTTTCTAAGGTCAAATAAAACTAAAAGTTCACTTCCAAGTTAATGCTGTAGGTAAATGTTCCCACACAGGGATTGCCTACATTGTTGAAAAAAAACCCAGACAAACAAAAAACCCACACCAAAATTGGAGGACTCCCCAAACTGATACTATTAACAGCTAGAATTTAATACAACTGTATAGAAAAGCATCCACTACACTTATACAAAAAAAAAGGTATGAATACAAGCTTCTTGCTCCTGTGTTTATAAAAGTAAATTTAAATAAAAAGAAAAATGCTGATCAATTGTCTGAATGGCTTTACACTCTTATTTTTTAGAATCCAGTTAAATACTGATGTACTTTCCCTTCTTCATCATGCAGATAATTAAAAAACACATAGGAAGGCTCAGCTTTGAAATCTATTTCTTCTGACTTGTTTCTTTAGTAAGCATATAAATTTGATAACACAGGTCTCAAGAGACACAGGGGAGAGGCCTGGCCTAATCCCCAGGATTTCAGATTTATGGCTTGAGAAATTAACACCATTTGTCCACCTGGAAACAAAACCTGAAGTATTATATGCTTGAGACACCTGTATGAACACCAAAACACTTTGATTAGGTCTCATACAAATAAGACTGCTATATCATCATTTGAAAATATTTTGTTATATTTGTCTAAGTTCAGGAGTAGATGTCAGGAACTTCAAACTTTAATAATGGCTGACAGCCACTCTGGAGATCACCTTGGTAAAACTACCTTAACTTTTTTCCTCAAGTATGACACCTGGAAAATGGACATAATGATGCAGATTCTTTCACATGAGAGTAAAGAAGAAGAGTTACATCTTTCTTTAAGTCACCTTGGAGAGTAAGCTAAAGTACAGTAAAATGTTACCAGATCTGACAGTTATCTGTCCTTCTGCCCTAGAACTATCAAAGAAAACTAAATATCTTAGACACAGCTTTTAAAGGTAAAACTGAGACAGTCACCTTTGTGAAACAACAGAGGTAAATAAAAGTTAAATTGGGTGGAGGAAACAGTAAATAATTGCATGTATTTGTTTCAGAAACAAGAACAAGGGAAAAAATACAAAAATTACTTGTTTTAAGAAAAAGGCTTAGTATTATTGGGACTTTTTACATGGTCAGATTGTGTACCCTGTAAAATTTACACCACTGCAGTTTACTTGATTATTGATGCTAATGGGATGATGCTTTCTCCAATTCAAATTTTGCTTAAGTTTAGTAAAAAAGTGATTTCAAGAACTAGTTCCACTAGTAAGGGAAATTTAATAACCACAAGATATAAGTGAAATTAAAGCTATTTCAATAAGCATACCTAAGCAACAAATCCCTCTCACGAAACCAAACCAAACCAAACAAACAAAAACATAAACCAAAAACAAACAAAATCAACAAAACAAACAAAAACAAACAAACAAAACAATCAAAAAAACAAAAACAACAACAAAAAAAAGAGTGGAAATTGAAAGGGAAGCATGAAAAAAAGAAAAATTTACACCCACCTTGAATAGGCTACCATAACAAAGTTAACTGTAAATATATAATGTATGGTCATTTTCTCAGACTGAAAAACCCAAATAGGGATCCTAACACAGTTCAAAATAATTGCAACAATCATTTGAGAGGAATCTCCTTTGTCGGTCTTATGAATAGTATGACTTTTAATTCTAGTTAATGACTTAGGGGTAAATCCTGAGGAAGAAGCAAAACCTTCAAGAAAGGCCTCTGCTCCATACAAAAGCTATCAAAGAGCTTAGTGAGAAAATCCTCCACCCCAGTTGATCAGACTGCCTGGTAAGCTGATCTATAGCAGTTAATATACCCTGTAAAAGCTAATAGACACAACTGGCTACTCTCCATGTAGAGTTGTAGTGTTTTCTTCTACAAGACTTCAGGGGTCTGCTGAGATTTCAATGGCACTGGATCTTCCTCTTTCACCCCATTTATCATTCAAATAATTCAATGTCTCAGCTGATCTGGTGTTTGACCACTTGCAGTTTCTGATGGACCCAGAGTCATGTGTTCACAGGGGAAATTCCTTTTATGCGGTTTATGCTTCATGTTCTGATATTACTGTGGAAAAATTACTTGCATTTCATTTAATGACAAGTACTATATGACTGCATCATCATTTTAAATTACCTTTCAACAATTAGACAGCTATAGGCCTAAGGATTGCCGCTTCAAGCATGCTTTATAAAGCAGTATCACCTGTTGCCTTCATTGTATAACTTCCTATCTTTCATACTGTATTCATCATCAGTCAAGCCGTCAACCTTTTTCCATACCAGAGTACCATCTACCTCATAATATACATGGCATTATTATGTTTTATACACAGTAAGCATTGAATGTTGATTCTGAAGTTAAATAAGAATAGATAGATAGATAGATAGACAGATAGATAGATAGATGATAGATATGTATACTGACATATATGGTAGAACTTTTCCCGTTCTTTTCTTTTTGTAACAGTATGCTTTTCAATTATTTTATCTTATCATTTATCCACACACTTGTTTTTAAACATTTAATTAACAGGGTTCCAAATTGCTAAGATGATGTGGTTTTACCTTCCTTATTTCTCTTGATTTTCCCAAGAACATGATAATTAGTTTTTAGTGTTGTTATATGCAGTACAACATTCCTTCTTTCTTGAGTAAAATGGTAATTTTTTACTCTTGTTTGATAGTATTTCTCTCACTGAACTTGTTTGTTCCTTTTGAACCCTGCTACTCATATTCTACTTTTACAAGTTTTTTAAAAATTCTTCAAAGAACTTTTTGTAGTTGATTAGTCAGTATTCAGGTACAAATATACCATGTCTTTCATACACTTTCTCCCTTAAAGTTTTCCAATTATCTACAAATTTTACGCTTTTCTTTCAAAATGTCTTTTATTCTGTTTATATTTATCTACAATGACTGTATCAAATGCATGAAAATGCAACAAAACCAAAATTATTTCCAAATTAACTTTAACATCTTTATTAATATGGATGCAAAAATGTGGAAGATAATCTAAAAGATAATTAATTGTTCCTGTCCCATGATCCTGCAAAATGCCACATTTCAGCTCATTTAAATGTGTACCTTATACCTACTTTTGTCATTAACATTTATACATTAAATTTAGTTGCTATGTCATATAATACTGCATCACAAATAGTTAGAAAATGGAAAGAAATGAGTCCTGAATTTTTGTTTGCCTTTTAAGGTGTGGGTTCCTATGCTTGAGGCTATGTTGACACCCTAGAAGAATTTCCATTTTTCATAATAAGTAGCTCCATAAGTAAAACTTAGATTTTCAATTCCCAATCACAGATTTCACTTTTTTTCCACTGTAGCTGTTCCACTTCACCAGGAATAGTGAAAGATCGACTGAGAAACAATGCCAGAGCATTCACAATCCCTATCATCCAGTGGCAAAGAAACATCACTGTAGTCTGTTCTGATTAGTACTTCAGTTTATATCAGGGAAGGATATAGGGCTGCACTGGGGAGTAAAAGAGGGAGACCAGAAACAGTTCTTTCTTTCCTGAAATACAGTCAAACACCTGTTCAGCTTTTGAAAGAGTTTCAGGGGCCTGTTCTTAAGATGGGTTCAAGAGTATTAACTGATGTGAAGGGAGATATAACTTGAAGCCCAAAGGAAAGATAAAAGTAAAGAGTACGACTCTTTCTGCTTTTACTTATCTGCTAGCACATAAACTTTTTTACACTGTAAGCTGATACAGAGATGCTTCACTTTTCCCAGCCTCCAGACTGTTACTTATCATTGTACTGTACATTTCCCTAGAGGGTTATATACTCACAAATGAGATGCTGTAGCACAAAGTTCAAGCACTTAAGTGTCTTTTGTGTATCTAACCCAAAGTTGCTTTTGAAAACAAGATTTAGGGCTTCTGAAACATATACCCTCTGTGTCCTGGGGGTCCCATGTTAAGGAGATATAAGGAAATTAGCTACCAGGTCTCTTGAATCCCAGTTCCCCCATGTGATGATAAGACATTTCTCCTCAGCAGGTTAATTTAGTCAAGGCATTCACACCAATGAAGTGTAACGAAAAAACCTCAGGTTCATGCCTATTAACCAGACATGATCTTGCATTGGATACCTACTGCCTATTCAATGTATGTTTATGTATCTGCTGACTTATCTTTTCCAGAAATCCCTAATAAATTAAATCGTGGTGAAGCCAAACATCTTGCAGATGCCTCAGGGTCAGATAAAGCAGAAAGAACAACAAAGAGGTCCAGAGTATCAACAATAAGGCGGATATTTGACATGGCAAAACACAGAACAAAGAGGTCATCCTTTTTCTCAACTGGTGTGAAAGTTTGCCCACAAGAATCAGTGAAGCAGATTTTAGCCAGTCACCAAGCTTACTATAGATTAAGAGGTAAGATGATGATTGCAACATGTACTTTCTCCTTGAACATATTGCTTTCAATTGAGGAAGTGCAGTAATTTTTCATAATCTTGTTCTTTATGTGCTCTTTACTTTGTGCTTTATTTTTACATAGATAATCAAATATTACATGTACATCAGCTCAGTTTATGACACACAGTTACCAGAAGAGAATAAAACAATGTACTCAAAGGACTAATGTAATCAGTGTAATTGCATAGTATTCTAGCATGGCAGAATGTGAAGACCAAATTATTCTTGCACTACTGTGTAAAGCTGTACCAATTTTCTCAGAAGTGTATCAGGTACCATCATTGCTACTCAGAATTAAACCCACAAGCTCAAGACAAGTAATGAAACTATTCATCAGTTGTTGCTCACTGCTGGTGTATATTTGTAGTTATATTAAATCTGTGGCAGTGTTGGTATGCTGTAAACACTGAGATATTTCACAGCAACTCAGGCAAAGGCCTTGGTTTTATTTTTTTAGAGTCTAGAATGTTTTTTCTGCCCTTTCCCAATTAATTTACTCCCTCTCTAGTCCTTTTTTTACCTCCCTTGACCATAGAGAGCCTATTACCACTGCAATTTTAGGTCCCTAGAGAGCACTGTACAAATAGATGTCCAGTTTTTATATTTCCTCTCTCCCTCACTCTACCTCTCCTAGTCTTTCATTCTGTGGATGTTCTAATTTGTATTAGAAAACTGCATATTTTTGTGCTGCAGCGAGACAGTCCAAAGCTAATTCTAAAATCTAGTCAGCACTCCTGGGATGCTAGTATCTAAGGCAACATCTACTCTCTAAATCAACTTTGCTTATCTGTTTGTCCTATATATTGTTCTACAACCATTCACATACTTGTATGTAATTTGGCTGCTTTTCATTTCTCCTTTAGAGAACCAGCTAGTTCTCTCTGAAATGAAAACTGGATGTGGAGCTGCAAAAATGTTACTGCAGCAGCCACTTGCTATAAGCCACACTGGCAAAATAAACAATGTAGCCATTCTTACAGATACAACCATATTTGGTATCCATTGTGGGACTGAATTCCAACCTGATGATCATTATACAGAATTCTAAAACATGTTAAAGAGGTTGACCCTAAAAGCCTTTCTAATTAAGTCTGAAAGTTCAAAGGCTTACTGGTCATATACCTGATTTGGCTGAATACAAGCTATTGTGGGACAGGCTGGAGTCATTGACCTAAACTCAAAGAACTGCAACTGTGACATTTTTGTTTAAAAAATGGTGATGACAATTTTACTACCTTTTTGAAGAGCAGCACATCAGCTGAGATATTGGGCTCTGTAAGTCTTTTAGTGCAAGCAGGTTTAATATTACATTTCCTCTTTCCCAGCAGTGTCCTACACTCACAAAATTCTCTGAGTAGGTGTCATCCAGTTCTTCAACTGATGCTGGAGTACTTCCCAAAAAGTAAGCAAAAGAACAGATGATTGCAGCTGAATAATTTGTGCACTCCTTCAGAAAAAGATGTTTCTACTCCCTTGAATAGTTGCACATTTTCCATTACAATAGCCTTTGTTAAAACCTCAACAAATCTTTCCTTCAAGGAAAGATCACAACCCAAGACCTTCTACCTTCTCAGCTGAGCATTCTAATGTACCTGATGAAAGTGATATATGACAAAAAAAAAAAAAAAATCTCTAAAAAAAAATCCAAAACAGGTAGATGTGAAGATGTGGTAATAGAAGCATTGTTCTCAAAGCTGTAACTACAGAACAAGTCTTCATGAAAAGAAAATCTGTTTGCCACCCTCAAGTCTTACAGCCTGTGCTTATTGTGGGAAAATATTACCTTCATTTTCTTTTGTATACATGCCTTTAGGTCCAGGTTTTTTTCCATACCTTAAGTCTAGGAGACCACTTCCACCCTTCCAAGTCCCATGACACATTTAGAACCGTAACAGCACTGTGGATCATATCTGTCCTCTAGATAATTTTACTGTTTCCTAAGAAAAATTGTACAATTGGATTTTTTACATATATATATATTTCTATATAGCCTATGCTTTCAGGAATGAGCACACAACACAAAGCAGCTCAAGTATAGATGTTCAGACAATTGCTATTGGATAACCCGAGCCTACTGTGACCCTATATGAGCTTTGAAATAACTCACCATACCTTAAATCATCATGAAGCAGTTCCTCATGTGAGACAAACTGGGAGCATGCATGGAATCAGCTATGACACCTCTGCAGCCAGTCATGTGTAATGTTTATCTCAACCGTGGTAACTGGCTTACATTCTATCAGATAATATACCTTTATTCAGCAGTTACTGCTCAGAAAAAGATACCAGAAAGTTTTAAGTGAGAAAAAGGGTGGTAGGAAGTAGCCTTAACTGCTAGCTCATAATGAATAAATGTCTTCAAAAGACAGCCTGTTCCTTTTTAATAATCTGACCACATCTGCTCCACATGCAGCTGCTCTACTGGGAGGGCAGGTCGTTCCTGAGGTATTTTTGAGGTGCCCTAACACAGCTAGGTGAGTACATCCCTACAGCAAGTTTAGAGAATACCTAGAGAAACTAATTGCTCTAATTTCAGAGACACTGGTATTTTAGATAATGCAGATAATTATCTCACTCTAAGTCAAAGCAGGTATCAAGCACTGAAAATAAATGTCCCATCTCACAGTAATGAACTTTGCAAAGTAAAGTGCTAAAGGCAATAGCTTTTAAATTGCTAGCAAGATTTTGTTAAAATGTTTTTTCTAATACGTTTGAAAATCCCCTTCTCTAAAAGCATTTATCTTCAAACAACGTTTTGATGAAGCATGTTCCTTCATCTTGAGTGAGTGTACACTGTATTTTCACAAAGTCAAAAATACGGTTGGCTTTGTTGACTAACAATACCATAGGAATCAACAAAGCGGTGACAGAGGCAGTCACCTGTGACTGGGAAGGTAACGATATCTGAGGTAAAGTGAACTGTTTCTGCTCAAAACACATTGGCTCTAGCAGCTGCCAAGCCATGTTGGTTATCCCACACAACTGGCTCCACAGACCCTGCAGAGGACATCCTGCATCAGTGGGTAATTCTGCAGCAGGAAAGTCTGCACAGAACAGCTCTTCCTGGCTGGCTCTGTGCTATAGCTGTGGACTTCTTTGGACCACTCAGCAATCTGAACCATAACTCAGGTACAACCAGGATTCATTTTATGTTTAGTTTGAGGCTTTGCAAAGTGAGTTACCTGAAACCCAAATATTTTGAGTGTAGAGAAGGGCTGGTATCTGAACAGAAATCCAAGAACATATTGATATAATTAACCAGGTAGGCAGCAGTTCTCTGAAGGAAGGAACAGTTTATACTCCAGAATCTTTTAGAAATGGTTTCAACTTATAAAAAAAGAGGGGACTTCAGCAATATGTTGGTAAAAGTGTACTCAGAAGTGTAACCCCACCTGGACATCTTTGACTCTCAAAAAATTCACTTCTACAGATATATCTGAGACCTGAGGCACCAAAATCATCATGGGAAAGTTAACCCTATAAAGTATTTCTGACCAGTCATTTTATAAACATGTTGCTGCTGCTTTCTCCCCTTCCTCACACTCATGCATATCATGATCCTCACTCACGGTGCTAGAGACCAAGGTCTTTGCAGCAGGAACTTACCTGTAACAAGTTTTCCCTGAAATGCCTGACAGAGTTCTGACTGCTAGAAAAAAGATCAATAAACAGGATGCTATGCCCAAATACACATGCTAATATATTTTGTAACATACTACAGATGAACTTCACATCTTTCTTGCATAAGTCATCAAAATATGCAAAAATATTAGTCTCCATTATTATGTGTTTTACGTAATCTCATGTAATTAAGTCAATATGCATACAGTAAATGAAGCTCCCCTTAGAGCCATTCCTGAATACCACATTTTCACAATCTTCCCCACTTCCCTTTTCCTCTTTATGTTCATTTTATTTACACAAATGATTCAGAATGCTACTGTTCTCTCTGCAGCCATGGTACCTGTTAATCTTGTCTGATATAGCCTGGCGTTTAACTGGGTGATTCACCACCATGGAGCAGATACTTAACTTTGTGTCACAGTTTAACCCCAGCCAGTAACTAAGCACCACGCAGCCACTGGCTCACTCCTTCCCCACCCCTGACCCCAGTGGGATGGCAAGGGGAGTCATAAAAAAAAAAAAAGAAGTAAAATTAGCAGGTTTAGATAATAGCTTAATAACTGAAATAAAATAAAATGTAATAGTAGTAATGATGTTGAAGATGAAAAGTAAGATAACAAAAAGAGAGAGAACTAAAACTCAAGAAAGACAAGTGATGCACAGTGCAACTACTCAACACCTACTGACTGATGCCCAAGCAGTGATCTGCCCCCACCCTGGATAACTCCCCCCCAGTTTATATACTGAGCATGATGTTCTATGGTATAGAATATCCCTTTGGCTAGTTCAGGTCAGCTGTCCTGTCTGTGCTCCCTCACAACTTCTTGTGCACCTCCTTGCTGGCAGAGCACAGGAAATTGAAAAGCCCTTGATTTAGGATATGTACTACTTAGCAACAACTAAGACATCAGGGTGTTATCAATATTATTCTCATACTAAATCTAAACCAGCACTGCACCAGCTACTAGAAAGAAAATTAAGTCTATCCCAGATGAAACCAGGACACATTGAACAGACTGTGTACAGTTGAGTGGAGAGGAAAGAAATCATATTCTTTCCAAAGGAATTTTACCTATATTGTTATACATTTTTTCCAGAGGTGTTTAAAGAAACATAAAAGCATGTACCTGCTACTTAATGTTCTTAAGATTATGAAAAGACTAATTACATTGAAAATTTGGAATATAATAAATTCATTTTAGAATGCTGCATTTAAAAAAATATGGGGTTTCCGTTTAAATATTTTGGTATATATGCAAGGAATATGAAAATCTTAATTATGCTCTGTTCAGTTTGTTCTAGCATAATTAATGTTACTAATGTACAAAACCTTTCTATGCAGTGAAAAGATGATTATTCAAGTATGATTACTGCTAGATTAATTTTTTTCTCTACCTCCCTCTTTATTTTCACTAGAACATCCAGTATGTATCTTTGTATGTATGTACATTTGAGCTGAAGGCAGTGTGCATTGTGTTTGCTCCTTATTCATGATGATGTCAAGCCAAAAAAAGCCCTCTTTTTAAATGAGGCAAATTAGCAATCCTTAACTGAAAGCCAGTTAATCCTTCAGCCTAAAGGCAGATGACTGTCAACTCAAAAATACCTAAAAGACCTAAGCATCTAAAAATACCTAGAAGGTGGATTTGTTTACTGAGTAAAGTAAAATGTGTAAATCCCAAATCACTTTTAAAAGGCTTTCAAGTTTACTCTCTAGTACAAAGCATCCATCCCCAGCCCCTTTCTTCTTACTCAGTCTGCCAGGAAGCTGTGTGGGAAGCCTTTCGTATTTTTCTGGATCGGATTCCTGATACTTCTGAATATCAGAACTGGGTTACTGCCTGCCAGAGGGAAACCTTCTGTATATTCGACATTGGCAAAAACTTCAGCAATTCCCAAGAGCACCTGGAAATAATCCAGCGGGTAAGGATTACTGACATTTGTTTAGAAACTGGGGGAGACATCCGAGTCCCTCCACAACTGCTTATATAATGGCAAAGTATTGCTCAGGAAGAGGAGGGGGCACGTGTTAGAAAGAAAACATAAAAGTACAGTAAACAAAAGAGCTAACAGGCTTCTGCTCAATGGTTGGATACACCCACTAGTAAAATGCTGTTTTTCTTAATCTTTTTGCAGCGAGTAAAACATAGAACCTTCCAGGAAAGGTAAGTAACACAAGTAGAACCTTGCCACTTGATGTTACTGCCCTTTTTGAAAAAGATATGTGTAGATGTGTGTGGATGTGAACAAATAGACAGATAGCACTGTGGTGTATTTGGTGTGTGCTGTAAGAGTTGTGTATACTGTATGTATCATAGTACACATTAATTGAACCAGCAATAACAAAGGTGGCCAAATGTCTGAGTTGCTTGTTCACCTTGAGACACCACAGTGTTGTCTTAGACTAATGTGAACACGAAACCCTGACATAGCCACGGCTTCGTGTTGATGTTAGTGTTGATTTGGAACATGACAAAAGATTACCTACAATTACTGTAATTCTCAAAAGGAAAGACAGAGAGCTTAGCAAGAGTTTATCTGATTGGCTGCATGAAGCAATAATGTGAAAATTCTCTGTCTTCACTTTAGCTTTCCTCTGTATTTTTATGTTTCATGGTAGTGTTAATTAATGTGATGTTTCATTCTATAAACTCTCAGTAAAAAAGTATGCTCCTGGTAATGCTCAGAAGTCTGAGAACAGGAAGATTAGTTACAATTCTGAATCTGTCTCTTTTCATATAAATACTATAATAGAGCCAGACAAATCATTGTCCACAGTTTCTCTGATTATTTTTTCCTCTAAATTTTAGCAAGGTGTAGCAAGTAATCTTTTCCATTCATAAATTATACTGTCCCATGATCACAGATGTCTTAGGTATCTTTATTCATTATGACATGGGATCCTTGAGCATTTTTCTTTCTCAAAAATATTTTTTTAATAATGTAGGCCCTAATTGATCTCCCCTGGAAGTCAAAATGGAGGTCTTTGCACTCAGTCTAGTGCAAACAGCAGCAGCAAGCAATATGTGAAGTGACTGATCTCAGAGTTCTTAGGTTCTTAGTGAACAGTATGGTTTTCTCTAGACACAATTCAGAAGGTGAAGTAAGCTCTATGAAATGACTCATATTTTAGCTGGAAAAAACAGGCAGCTGTGATTATGCATTGTTGAATTCCATAGTTACTACTACAGGCTTTGAGAAACATTTTGTATCTTCTGTAGATGCCATGTAAAGAGATTGGTGTCCAGTTAAAGAAAAAAACACATATTTTACATTGTGAAAACATTACAAATAATACTTTAGTTCTATTCACACAGATAACCAGATGATGTGGTAAATTAGGAGCTGTTCATGTTCTTTATTTATGCTATTAACCATCTAATTTGGCCCTGTCTAGAAAAGCCATCTCTTCTGTCTATGCTACAAGCTTTCACTTAAATCACTGTTTACAGACACTTCACCTGTGTGCAGTGCCTTAATAACAACTATTTCTATAGAAATTCTGATAAATTCTATCCTTATTTATTTCTATGACTGGGCTTTTTATTTTATTATGTACTTTTTTTCCCCACACTGCTTATAACTCAAAACAATTGAAATTAATCACCCCCTAACTTCAGGAAAGAAAAATCTCAAAAGGTCACTTAGAAGATTCTTATCTAAAAATCTAAATGTTTCCAAAAGCTACAAATGAATAAAAATTTGGGTTTAGAGCAGAAATTATTCTACAGCCTTAACTGCAGGAAGATTTAACACACCTTTTATAAAATGTACTTCCCTGTACATACCACTTCTGCTTTTCAGGCAAGCCAACAGTTGCAGTTACAAAATTTATTCCTCATCACACAACTGTAAAACTTACAATAAAAAATAAAATCAACAATACAAAAGCAAATCCTGCGATGCAAGGCAGACCATCTGTACATCACACCCACCGTATTCTTACTTGAGTTTTCAGCTGTCTGACATGGTACTCATTAACCCATGAATATTACATTGAGATCCAAACATAAACAGTCTTACAGCTTATAATAACCTTGATTCAGGAGTCTGATCTGAAACTATCATTAGTTGGAAACATCCTTACTATATTACAATGTAAGCTGACAACTGAAAACTAAGTCCACCCATTCCCTCCTCACAGCAAACCATATGAAACACTCTTGGAACCATGGAATGTCCATTGACTCTAAAATTAGAAGAAGCCCAGCACCCTCAGTGAACTATTTTGATAGGATGAAATATAACAAAGGAGACAGTAGTTCGTTTAAAAAATGTACAAGAAGTCTTGATTCCATTTCAGTCAGTGGTCAACCATTTGTGGACTTCAAAGGGAAAAAAAAAACCAGACTGGGAGCTGATTTAATCTCTGTGACCCCATTCTTCTGACTGCTTGGAGAAAATCAGTCATGAAACTTCCAGACAGGATTGATGGTCCTTAATGCAGCAGTATATCAAATCAGTATTTTTGTTCATTTTAAGAGTAAATACCGTATTGAAGGAGAAGAAAGGAAATATATAAGTTGTTGAATATAAAATATGATCCACTATTTCATTGATGCTTAACCACTAGAAGTAACTTCTCTCATTTAAAGCATACTTAATATAGGGGTCATTTCTCCTTTTTTTTTTTCACCTTTGCCATTGTCAGTACAGAATGCTGATCATTAAATCACTCATTTGTTTCTATTTGATTAATAGGAAAGATGAAATATCCACAGAGAAAACAGGTGGCAAAAAGCTGGAAGACATTCCTTCCATTTCTACAGGTAAAATCAAATCTGCTTGCTATGCATCTGCCCATTAAACAGAATTACTAAAACCAATGATTCACAAATCTTAGAAGGCTGTAATTTAATGAATACAATAGAAGCATGACAAGTTCAGTGAAGTACAATGAAAATGTTTTAGCAAAATAATCTATAAGAAGCATTGTTTTATTTCTTTACAGGATGTCTGTTACTCAGGTTTGTTTCATGGTCTTTAAATGCATATGTTTTCGTAGTTTCACCTATAGACAGCAGAGCTTCAGATACGAAATAACATTAAGAGTGTAATCTGCTGCATTTGTTAGCCCAAATAAGCAAGCAGTTGAAAATTAAGAATTATTTCAGCCCAAATGTCACAGTGATGCTGAGGCATTAGTTTGGGCAGATTATTCCAATTAGACCTACCAACACTGTTGCATTAGAATGTTCTTTAAGATAATGTTAGAAAATTTGTTGATGCATACTCAATGCTATTTTTGCCTCCAGTCACACACATGCAGCACTACTGATGCTTTGACTTGGAAAAAAAGGGCCATTAATTGTATAAAAAGCAGCAGCTTTACCTATGTCATAAGTCATGACCACCTTTCACAGACACGAGCTCAAACACACCCACCATAAGGAAAGCTTCTCCAGTGAGCTGACACCTGAACAACAGAGAAAGGGGAAGATTGTTGATGTGAAAACTTATTGTTGCCTGATTTTACTTTAATCTCCCCCCAGGCTCCCCTGGCACATCCCTCTCTCCATATGTACCAGTACCTAATGGCACATTGCTCAATGAAATTGTTAATGACACGAAGACTCCTGTGAAGGTGAGGGCAGCCTGTTTTCCTAACCCATGTTTTCACTCACCTCTTCATTTTGAGCTCAGCTAGCAGAAAAGAGGGGAAAGACTTACAAACACTTGGTGCCTATAAAACATGAGTTTATTACCACCTGCCCTCTGTTACTGTTAGTAGGACTCAAGGGTTTTATTAGCATTTGTTCTGTACTGGAAGAGTGCATGCATGATGATTTTGTGTATGTGGTGGAAAGTAAAAATACAGCAGCCAGACTTTAGGCAGAGTCTTTCTTCTTTTAATGGGGACCTGTAGCTTATTTAGCACCATTTTGTATCATTGTTTTTTATTAAATAATGTAAAAATGCATACCTTCTAAGCCTTCTACAACATGGGGGATAGGACTAGACCTTCTTGCCTTTTTCCTATCAGACACCCAGCTGTGAAATAGAATCACCACTGATGTCTCCTCAGAATAGTCTTGCAGTGTGGTGCCCTCCCCTGCAGTTTTACAGCAGCTGCCACAGGTTACATGTGAGTCAGCAGGGGTGGGGGTGATAGGAGAAGCGGCTGTTATCTTCCCTGTCACAGCTGCTGTACTTAGGGGTGGAAGGGAGGTATTCTTGATCCCAGTACAGCTCTGTGGTTTCAGAATACCTTCTAGAACCACCCAACAGAAAGAAATCAAAGCCTTATGAGCACTCAGGGTGGACCCTGCTGCTAAGGAGCCTCAGATGGGAGTAAACTCTTTGGATTTCTTCTCTGCTTTGCTCTGAGATTTCTAAAATGTTTGCCCTTCTAGAGCCTGGATTTGTTTGTTGTTTGTGTCTACTGGCTGTAGGAAAAGGCTCATGCAACCCCCTCTCCACTTGGGTGAACTCGAGGTCTTGGTGCTGTTGCTGCCAAGAACTTGAGGGCAGAATTGCTGGCCAAACCACACTCCTGGCAAATTGCCACCATTCTCCATCATGCATCTGCAAGCTTCTCAGCTCCAGTACAGGAATTATACTGGAATAATCCCAGATAAATATTATTTTTACTGTCTGAAATTATTACATCCTTGGGCTATAAGAAAGGATAGCTGTTGGAGTGAAAGTGCAGATAGAAGATGAGGAAAAACTGATTTTAAAATTGCTTACTTGAGATGTTTAAGAGGTACTGTGAGATTGGCTTTAACCAGTTACTCCATGTTATAAGTCTCCTTATTCTGTATAGTCTCAGTCCTTTGTGATCAGCTCCCTAAGGGATGGCTCCTCAAAAGTCATAGGGTAGCTATATAGAAAGTTCATATTCCTTAATCTTCTATTTACATGACAGAACACTATAGAATGCTCTTTCTTTGACTGATGAGCCATATATTTATGTACAGCACAAAACACATGTTCCTCTAAAACTGAGGCAACCTAAGGAATGAGTTAGCAGAGATGAGCTATGCAGAATCAATGGATACAGCTAATTCTACTTTATTATCAGGAAAATACAAATACAAATGTCTGAATGTGAAAGAGTCTGACTGCTGTGGTTTACCATGGGTTTTCTGGGGATAAGATACCAACTAGCTTTTAACTTTTGCTTGTTACCCATCTTGATGTCACACATTTTCTTCCAAAGTGGCAAGCAAAGATATATGACTTTAATGATGATGGAAATAAGACTACTTGGTAACAGTCTCTGAAAGAAATGGCTTCTTTTCATCACCTTCATTTATGTCTATCAAAGGAAACTCTCGAGTCACAACAGCAGAAATTTGTTTCCAAAGGCAGAAGCATTAAGCCAACAGATGTGGGTAGGAACCCTCACCTTTCATAGGATATGGTTCAGAAAGTTTTTGTGAGGATGGGCTTAAAAGGGAACCTTCTACCTATTAAATACCAAAACGTTGAAAAATCACTTAGTTTTATTTCTCCCCTTCCTTTCCAGGAACTGGGAACAAATACAGTTCCAGAACTGCCTGTGGAGCAAATGGTGGAATTCAGTGTCACTCTCACTGATCAGGCATACACACCTGAGCTTGGTGATCCCAACTCTCCACAGTACCAACAACTAGCTGCCAAATTTCAGCTACAGGTAAGGATACTGTGAATGCCAAAATGTTGGCTTTGTACCTTGACTGAGATTCATACTATGAAACTACCTTCATTGTGAAACAGAATTAGAATCCACTACCCTTACTTGAAATAGATAATCCCTGTTGTCTCAAAACCTTGTTTTCCTTCATGTAGTCAGCTTTTCCCCTCATTTAGGCCATCTGTTCAGCGATCAAGGTTACAAGCCAATATCTTTGTCAGCAGTAGAGCCTCAGATAACTGTTGAACAGAGTAACTTTAGGAGAATCATTTGAGTTTAATCAGGAGTTCATGGACAGTACTTTGACATAATTTAGTTTATACAATAAACCTAATGAGAAATGTAATATAAATTTTAGAAGCAATTAGGTACTGTTGTCTGAACAATTCTTCAAAGGACTTCCACTCATTTTATTTTGCATCGCCTTAGTTTCTGTAAGAACTGGAACATCTGTGGCATTTTCATACAATTAATAATACTAATGTATTAGTATTATTTCAGCTAATGTTCAGCTATAAGTTTAATAGATAGCAGTTAATGACTTGAGGTTCCCAAAAGGTTTTCTTAGTAAAATTAAGTAAAGTTTCTCATCAGTTTCATGAGCATTCCGGTTCAGTTTCAGAGATGCACAGAAAAATGGTGAAGGATATGTTAGCAGAGCTGATAAAAAATTACTTCACTGGAAGTTACCAGTATTATCCTCAAACAGAACTGCTTGTAGCCTTTGTTTAGTACACATATAATGATGCAATCTGGCGAATTGACTTTTAATTGGAGGGGGAGAA
Organism: Megaceryle maxima; assembly: GCA_024605025.1. Classification (NCBI taxonomy): domain Eukaryota; kingdom Metazoa; phylum Chordata; class Aves; order Coraciiformes; family Cerylidae; genus Megaceryle; species Megaceryle maxima. The sequence goes on along the minus strand of JANHGN010007294.1, from coordinate 74,806 downwards.
ATTATAAGTTCCTTGATTGTTAAATTATTTTACATTGTCATCAAATTTTATATGTCACTTTAAAATTCCAAAGTTGTTCTTGACATGCAATATATAGAGAAAATTATTTGTAGTCCAGTACCATGAAATACAGAGGGTGTGCTTTCCTCCAAAAATAGGTCGTGGAGGAAGCAGAGAGCAATCTTGATATGACAGTTTTAGAAAAACACTCATGGGGTGAGAGTGAGGATGTTAGATTCAGAATTAAAACCTCGCCCAGCTACATGAGCTCCTGTACAAATTCCAGAGAAGCCTTTGCAAAGATTGAGGCATTTCCCAAGCTCAGTTTCTAATTCATTCCAGGACACAGCAAGACGAAGTGTTACACCAGACATTACAGTGCAGATGTCCTGAAGTACATCTGTATACCACAACATACATTTAAAACCACATGAGAAACAGCATGCAGATTCAGATGCTTATGCTACTCAATAAATCCAGATTCATTTGGCAAAAGTAGGAGATAGGAAGCTACATATGTGTCTACAGTTTAAAGAAAACTTCAACTTCATTATGATAGAAAGAGCACCAAGAAGAGCCAGCTGGCAGAATATGCATAAAAGGGAATTCAGTTACCTAAACTGGATATCTGGTGTCATTTTAGGTGCCCCGGGTTACATCTCAAATATGAGAGCTGCACTCTTGTGAACCAGAAAAATGAGCAGAAGATGACTAAAATGATAGTGTTTGTCTAAATTTAGGAAAATTAATTGTATCCTAGTGATTTAGGCCCCTAACCTCTGTTACTTTCAGTGAGCATTGCTCAGATGAATAATATTTAAAATCTTCTCACAGTTAAATTGCTAGTTCTACATGACTCTTAGTCAGATCAAGCTCATACTTAAGTTATTTACCTCAGTTCCTTTCATATCATCCTTTGTGAGAGATGGGCAAGGGGAGTGTAGATGGCAGGGCATTTTCTGTGCTACACATTATCTTCTCTTTTGCTTGCTGTGATGAAAAAAGACTACTAGGTTTATACAATGTGTCTGATACTCTGCTATTGTGTTAACATACTGATCTTCTGCTACTTCTTCACATAACCTACATTAGAGATGCAGAGAAAGCTGTGGGTCTGACCACCCTTTCTCTGCCCATTCTGACAAACACTCATGCATGAATGAATGAGTTTTAAATGTATGTTGGGTTTGTACAGCATCATATAGCTAGAGAAGAGGAAAGATCACTACATTAGTTCATATACTTTTTAGGTGATATCCTGAATTAAAAGACCTTATTACTCAAAAAGGTTTTTCACTTCTTTGCAAGTGCCTAATTCCCTCTATTCCACAGGCTTTGCTTGCAGATGAAATGTTTAGACAATATGTTGCCTGGTACTTAACAGGACTAAGAAGTTAATCAGAAGGGAACTGTGTGTTTAAAGAAAATCCCTTTCCTTTGACATAGTAGATGTATATAAAATGTTTCATTTGACTTAGCTGTATAAATGTTGCTGCAATCAGAAAAGACCAAAAGATAAATCATCTAATTCCTGAGGTGCTGATAAAAACATTTGTTATTCTAAAGTCTGAAAAATGTATACAGAAGTCACCTTTTCTCTTCTTTGTTTATTCTTCATACTGTCTCTTCTATTCAAAACTATGTAATTTACAGTTGGTTACATTAGAACTAAAAATATATCAAGTTATTCTAGTTGTGCAAGACAGTTAAAAATGTTTAATTTATAAATTATTTGTCAAATAATCTAAATCTCCCTGCATTTGGTTAATATTTCTAAATAACTTAGCAATTTACGGTTAAGGTGACTTGAATGACAAAATTACTCATGAACCAAAACTGCTGAAAATGAGAAATCCATTTGATTAATGTTATTGGACTTGCTTTGTTATAAACTAAATTATCACCAATTTATATAATTACACTACCCAAAAAAGCTGTATTTTATACTTCATTTTGCCTATCAACAGGTAATACTGGCGTCATATACAACCCAAATATTGTGTTTGAGTTGAGCAATGATGATATCACAAAAAGTGTAGTGAGCCAATTTCCTAAAGCTCTTTCTGAAATACAAAAAAAAAAATATTGTCTAGGCTGTCAGTCTGTGCTTGCTTTTTATCAGTAGAACTTAAACTGAATTAATGATTTTATGTTTTTCTATAGATGCAAAAAATATTTGAGAAACTTCCAGGATTCAAAGAAATCCACGTATTAGGATTTAAGTAAGTAAGAAAATGGGACTCATTTTTCTATTAGCTACTAGGATTCTACTCTTCCTTCTTTCCCTCCAACATGAAGAGACCTATATAATAGTGGATTGTGTATTGCTATAAACAGATCATTTTTTTAGGAACAACAGAGAGGTAATATGGAGAGAAGTGCAAATACATGCCAAGTGAGACTATGAGGTTTTGAATTACTAAATAGAAGTACCTTTTTTTTCACTGAGGGGTAACATAATAAATCCTTCAAAATAGTTTGCTAGCAACAAAGTATTAAGGACTTTAAATGACAAGGTAAAGAAAGTTAGGAGAACAATTATTTAGGTGGCTATTTTTTTGAGTATGGATCTACTGCCCCTCATAGATCACAGCAAAGATGCCTTGGTTGCAGAAGAATACATGTTCATGCATAGAAAAACTTTTTCAATAGGTGTTTCCAACAATTAAAAATATTTAATTTCTTAACAAATTTGTGTTCTGTCTTGCATTTCTTTATTTCTTTTAGTTTTAGCTTCCTTGTTTGTTTCCTGCTAGTACAAGCTATTGCATTTTTTTTTTTAATAGATGATCTACAGGGGGGGAAGGGGGATCAAAACCTGAGTATATTTGATCATGTATTTGACCTGGTGCTCAGGGACATGGTTTAGTGGTGAGCTTGCAGTGTTGGGTTGAAGGTTGGACTACATGATCTTGAAGGTCTCTTCAAACCAAAGACATTCTGTGATGATTCTGTGGTGATTCTGTGATATTATTATGCTTCTATAGATATGAGCACCTTATGTAAAGGATCAAGGGAAAAACAAATCAATAATACTAAAAAAATAACATAAAACTGAAAAGGAATAAAAAGCAGGAAAAAGAAAAAGGACATAAATTTATGTGGGCTTATGGCATAGCATCAGGAACATTCAGTCCTTCTAGTAATATTTACACCGTGTTGAGGAGTATTCCTAGAGCAATGCAATTTTAGAAAAGAGCACAGTTATTCCAAGCTTTTCTCTCTGCAAACTTTCTGGGGAAAAAGAGAGAGAAGAGAAAAATAGAGTGAAAATTAGTTGCTTACATTTTGGTAATGTAAGTAAGAAAATAAAAAGCTGTCTACTGCAGAACAGGCGGAGAAAAACTGTAGTAGCATTTCATAGTTACAACTTGCAATAACTAACCTCTGTCAGTTGTGGCTGCAGGATATTTGGGGTTCATTTCTGGTTAGTATCTTGGTCTTAGGAGCAAATATGAAAGTACGTTCATCAATGTGGAAGAGAAGGATTGCTGCCCAGGTTCTATTAAATTAGTTAGCTTCTGAGAGTTACAGATTAGCCAAGACAGGTGTTGCTGTCCATCCTTCCTTAGCCATACTGCTACATATATTAGCAGCATTTTCCACAAGGCAATATGGAACGATGACATCAGAGATATGCTACAGAATTCATCAAGGAAAATAACAGGGCATTATATTACAGAAGGTGAACATGGGCATGTCTTCCAGAAGTACTTAATAGGTCAAGTTAGCCCTGTGGCTACAATTTGAGTAGGCACAACGTGTGGAAACAGTAATAGTAGCTACTGCTGTCACAGATGTTCATTGCCACCATAAAGATATAGATTAGCAATGACAGTGATTAAATTGCACCATTATGGTGCAATAAGGAAATAGGAAATCAGATATTTCAAACTAGCAAGGTAAAGTAAAATTCCTGTTTCCCCACTTAAAACATGGAGATTCCTGTTCTTTGGAAAGGAAAAAGTGAAATAATGAAGAGTGTGCTGTCAATTTCACACAGAGATAAAAATTACAGATGATATGTAGAAGATAAAATAAATTGTCAAAAGATGGTTTTGATGTATGATTGATTGATTTACTGATATACATGAATTTTCATTTTTCTTTCTTTTGCAATCCTTTATCACACCCTTTCTTCTGTGATGAAATGAAGACAGAAGAAGGAGAAAGATGGGTAATTTGTTTGTAATTCATAATTAAGATAAATCATTTTATAGACTATTAGATGTACATGGATACATCAATAAATGTTCTTTATCTTGATGTGACACTGAATTGATCTGTGTTCTGCTTAAGTATAAAACCTACGATATAAAGCAGCAGGGACATCTTTCAACTTAATCTGAAAAGTTCATGTCATCAAATTTTGTCAGGGTCTCTCTGAAGGAAAGAAAATGGTTTGACTTAAGCAAATTCACATTCAGATGACTGAAGATGTCTATCAGTCATAACCTGAAAGTTAAAAAAAATAAGGAAACTTCAAATTTTCCATTTTTTGATCTGCTCTTTCCTACCTCTATTCCCGTATACACATTACCTGTGTAGTGTATAGAATTTTATTGTTATCAGCACTATCAGGCCAGATAGAGTGGCAACAATACGAGTTACTAGCTTGATAAAATGCAGGGAGCTTTTGCCTGGTAATACAAACAGCTACAGTCTGTTGTTGTTGCTTAAAAGTGCTGCAGGAAAATAATTTGTGTAACAATTCCCAGAATTTCTCTTTTACTCATAATTTAAAAGGAAGAATTAATTGTCTAATGTTTTTCCTGAATTCTTGCAATGTCATATAAATGTAAATACATAGCACATACTAGATAAAGTGAAAATCCTGTCTCTCCAGTTATTTTATATTATAAAAAGCAACGTAGTGGACTATAAATGTTTTACAACATACTCCTTATTTTAATTAGGTGAATTCAGCATTTATGAAAAGTGCTGTATTAATAATAATGGTGAAAATCTGAGACTCATGTTAAACAAGTGCATCTAGGGAGAAGCTATACACATTCATCTGGACTTGGAAAAGCTACCTCCCATTGTGAAAAGTGATTTGCTTGCCACATTAGCTAACTCTCTTGCTGCTCTTCAAAAAAAAAAAGAGTTAAAAATTGCCCCAGATGTGATAGGATGCTTTCTTATCTGTAGTTTCATGAACTGTTGAATCACTTTTCATAGGTTCCTGCATAATTAATAGGTGATTAGGACTTGTAGTAACACCAGCATGTATTCATGACTGTTTGAACCAATAACCAATGACTTCCAAACTATATTAACAGCTCTACAGGTCTCTGATTAGTCAAGATCAAACTGAATTGTGTTAGAGTATGTTTATAATTTTCTTCAATATTGGAATTTTTATTAAATATTATGCATATAAGGAAAAAAATAGGTATAGCAAAAGTAATGTAAAGATTACAGTCTCATCAGAAAGAAGTATATCTGCATTATTTTTACAGAAGATAATATAATATTTCATATATTTTTGTTTCTTTGTAAAATAAGTCCTCAGTAACTGATTTTGCTGCACTGGGCATTTTTGCATCTTCACCTTGCAGGACAAGCAGCACTATAGCACGATATGTGGTAAACTTCGAGAGAGATGGCTCAGAAGTCAGAAGCACAGCAGACGACATCTCAACTATTGGATCTAATAAAGTTGAAAATGAAAAAATTCCACTTTCGCCAAAGGAAGAGAGGGAGATATCAGGAACTAAACTCACAGTAACAGACCTTCAGCAACTGGTTGCCATAGCACTTCATGAAGACCAATCCCTACCAATGGACCTTGGAACACTTCAGTTTACTGATGGTCAGTAGGCAGGCTGGTGCCAGGCACAAAGTTTGAACCTTGCCCTTTCAAACTGATGCAATTTCAGTAAGGTCTTCATTCCTTCCCTAGCAGGTTGTTTTCATTTGATGTATTTGATGTATTTTATTTGTGGGTTAAAAACGGGGAAAAGAATTAAAAATATTTTTTCATATGTATATTTACCAAAACAATCTCAAATCACACACCAAATTTTAGCTGAAAAAAATCATGGTCATAGAACAATTTAATAATAACTATTTTAATCAACATTTTCCTGCTCGTTATTCTTAATAATCAGATTTAGAAAAACAGCTTACATGCAAGTATATTTAAAGAGCTCCTCTGAGGGGGTGAAGGGAGCAACTGGGCACTAAAGCAAAAACAGTGAGAGTAACAATGTTGTCGACTGTGAGTAAAACTGAAAAGAATTTAGGCTTAATACAGAACATGATATAATGAGTCATCATCACCCATGCGGATTTAATTGAGCAGTTCATAGTTCAGCTGATTTTAAGCATTCATCCATGTTTGTTTCAGGTCTCTGTAGAGACCTATCCCATTTACAGTAAAGAGTACAAAGAATACTTCAAATAAAATTCCTGGTTTCTTCATAATTGCCAATTTAAATGGGAATTTATGGCTTTCTTCTTAATGAGGATTTTTAAAAGTTTTCTTTTTGATAGAGAACAGTTTCACACTGATGAAATATTGTGCGCTCTCTCTCTCTAATTTGTTTATTTTTTCCAGAATCTATTATGCCATCTAGTGAATTTGATAATGATATCCAGCCCATGGTCACTATTCCTTTGTCAGGCCCTGATTTGGTGAGTTAATACTGGTTACTATTTCTTCATGAGAAATTAAATTATGCATTGTTAAGATACATAAATACACAGAAAAAAAATCTCTTATGATAAAATACACATCTGCCTTTTATAAACATTGTAAGGATGAATGTTTTGTTGTTCTACTGCAACAGAGATACTGTTTAGAGCATTTACGGGTAAATATTACTACTTAAGTACCTTTTCCAGTTTTAATGACAAAATAAACAATGTTTCACCACTTCACTAGTACATCTCAATGACAGAAGGAAAGAGATTGACAAGGATAGTGAAAGTCATCTTTCTTTGACCATTTTTAAACTTACAGGCAACATGACTAGGATTACATGCATGTGCCCAACATCTCTTACATACTTCATGCTGAGTTACATGTTTGCAAGGTCCTGTGGCTAAAGATTAGTGGCCTTTTTAGCAAGTAAAGTTAAACATAATAATGAAAGCTGCTTTTTAAAAACTTTTTTTCAGGAGGATTCCATGAGTGTGGAACTCCCACTAGGTTACCCCAGTCCAGCAACAGTGGACCAAACAGGAGACATCTGGGTCAATGAATTTACAACTGCGCTAAGTGGAGAGATCAGTGTCCCTGAAGACTTTAATAACTTTGTTACATCTGAACCTATGTTCCCTACCAAACCCTCTAAAGAACCATTCCAGGACAAATCTTCACCAGACACAGAAGATATCACTACTGACCATCAAAGTTTCACAGTGCCTTTCGATGCTCTGGGAAGCACTAGCAGTCATCCAAAACCAGAGGATTCTTATTTGCCTCCTCCAGCAGATGATTCTGCTAGCAATGACTTAATCACCGATGGCTATGGGCCTCCAATGGAGCAGATTACCACACTGGCAGTTTATACTACAGGTAGTTTTACCCCACCTGATCTCCTTCAAGCTGGAGATGAGAATACTGAAGCTGAGGAGAAAGAACTGATTGATATAACAGAACCACCTTTCAAGGAAGCTGACCAAGACAGTCTGGTTGGACAAGGTAAGACACAAAATATTTTCCATAAGAGACAGTAGGAGAGATCCAGTTGTTTTTATGTCCTCTGCTCTTCTGTTGAGAGGGTCAATCAAAAATCTGAGGCAAAGCATATCTGAATATTCATCCAAGAACTAAGTCCTCCCATGTGTTTGTTGTGACCTTTTGCATCTTGCACAGCACAGGCTTCTTAGAGGCATAAGTAAAATCGGAGTTTATTGACCTAATGATGAGAAGGTGAGGCTGGAATGGAGAGCAGGAGAGGGGCTGAGAGCTGGAAGAGATATAGGACAGCAGCAGGAAACATGGCTCTTGGTGCTTTGACAGTGGAGGCTGCTGCTCCACACGATCCAGTTAGCTGCACACCATCATTCTTTGCAGTGTCTAGCATGGTTTTTCAAGTCACTGAGGGAGATGATGGAGGTATTTTGCTGTTCTGGGGGAGAGCCTGATTTGCCTGCATCCTAAAGTTGACCCTACTATCTTTGTCTGAACTAGAACTTTTTCCTAGAACTTCCTAGGAATCAGCAGGATTCTCTGAAGTCCCTGTGTAGTCTCTAAGCAATGCTAAAAACTCTGCAGAGAAAAACAGACAAATTCAGGGCAAAATTCCAACAATATGCATTACCTTGCACAACCAAATTGTAACCCTCAAAGCTTGTAAGTTTGGTTTTTGCTGCAGGGATGTCCCCTGCTCCCATAGGAGGTTCTACCTCTGTCCCTGTTCCAACAGCTCCCTCCTTGATCAGCCCCTGGCTTTTCATGTTCCACCCTGCCCTCTACAATCCTCTTGGAGTGAGTGCAATGAATCCTCCTTCCCTTTTCAAGATGTTCTTCCTGGCTCAGCATGCCCAGAAAGGCAGGTGCAGGAAGGCACCTTCATCCTTGCTACCCAGTCTTGTCCTTTAAAGCAAAGAATCAATGTTTGCATAGCTGATTGGAAACACCCCCCTGCATGGTGATCACATTCTTCACTAATAGGACACATAGGAGAACTTTGAGAGGGGGGAATACCCATGTAGTGTACTGGCTATAGTATTGTTCTTTCTGGATCCAGTAAATAACAAGATTGGCATTCTAAAGTGTAAGGAATGGAAAATCTGCCACTTGGGATCATACACCAGTCAGGTCCAGACAGGGAACATCACAGCACTTTGTACGGCATGTTGTTGCACCTGGCAGTTTATGTACTGAATAAAAACTTGCCTTTACACACAGAATTCTGAAGTGAGAGAAAGGCAAATACTTTATGATAACCAGAGTGACTTAAAGATTAGAAAATCACTTCTTGTAATAAGCAATTGTCAAATGTTCCTGAAAATAAAGTTTATGATGAAAAGCATTAAACACAACTGTTTTCAAATGCATGCTGAGAAGTCTTGCAGTGCTACTGATAAAAACACAGCATACCTTCAAATAACAGTACAGCGTACCTTTAAATAAAATTCATTATTACTGTTGAAAAGTCTTACATTCACAGGGGGAAAATAGTCATATGCTTTTGTCATTCTATTCACTCACTGAGTTAGGGATGTGATGTCATAAAAACCAGATAAAGCCACATATCTATATTGCAATTTGCAAAATAGATGAAAAACTTTGTAGGCTATCAGCTCCACATGGCTGAATAGAGGAAGCAGAGGGTACTTGACTCACCAAAAATGCAGAGCAACCTATGCTGAAGATACTAGCTCCATTCTTTTTTTCTTTTTTTTTTTTTTTTTAGATCTAAAATTGTAACTAATTTTTTATTGTGATTTGTTACATTTACTGACTGACTGTTTTTCATTGGATAAGAGGAGGGATACAGGAGATGGATCTCTCTTTGATCACAAGGTTCAAGCTTCCTTGATTGTTCCCCAGTGACAGTATAGGACCACAGCTCATTTCACTCTCACACAGGCTCTGATACCTCAGTTCAAACTGTGGGTTTCAAAATGTTTTTCTAAATGATCCTCAGAGACAATACATTGCAAACTTCAAAGTTGTCAGGCAAATATCAAGACCAAGGGAAATTTTAGGAAGGATAATACAAATGAATAGGTTACCACTTACTAACACAGATTTCTTCAACATATTTTTTTTTCTCATATGGTTTGAAATTCAGTTTAAAAATACATAAAGTTTTTTCTTCTTCCTAAAGTCATTATTGGCTGTGCCCACAGAGCATGGAATGGTTTGCTTAAAGAGATATGGATCTTCTATACATGTAGGTTTGATCCTGTAAGCACCTAGTAACTAACCCTTTAAACACTACTTTAAGAATTTTTTGTTGTGTTATTGGGTTAGAACCTGTCAATGTGCAAAACAGAACCAACTGCCTAGAGCTGTAAAAAAACAGCTCCAAAATTAGGCCCACTATCTTGTTCCTCCCTGATGAACAGAAGTTATGTCTAAAACAAGGTCTAGAATGGAAGAATGCCATCATTATCTCAACTACTGAGCAGCAGGAGAAAAGTAATTGTTCCCTGTCTAAAAAGAAGAGATGCCACGTTAGCAATGTCACACAGCTGTAGTTATTATATTTGCTTAAAAACTGATAGTACACAAAAACATACTGCCTGCTTAACAAAAGAGAGATTTGAAAATCTATTTACTGAGTTCTTAAAGAGTAAATAGTATACATTCTTTAAAAGTTTTTCTCTCTTCATAGATTTTTCAATTGTGGCAGTCCTGTGTACAATATTCCCTGTATTCCTTTATTTCTCTAGATGTTGCATATTTCATAGGAACTGATAGAATTAGATCTGGAATTTCGGGACTTACCAACATTCATGACAGAGGTCTTATTAAAGTCAAATATGTCAGTGATAGTGATTTTAATATGTGTGGACACCAACTGCCCACCAAGCTGCTCTGTCACTCCCACACACACCCACCCCTTTCCCTCATCTCAGCTAAACCAGGGAGAATACAAAAGCAGTTTAATGGGAAAGCAATGTGGAAGCAAAAGAAAGCAAAGATGTATTCTCCACTTCCCATCAGCAGGCGATGTCTGGCCCCTTGCGGGAAACAGGGTTCCAAATTCATAGTGGCTGATTCAGAGGACAAGTGGATCCCCCCCCCCTTTTCCTAGCTGTTATTGTTGAGCTGACATCATATAGTATGGAATATCCCTTTGGTCAATTTGGGCCAGCTGTCCCTGTTGTGTCACCTCCCAAGATCTTGCCCACACCATGCCACTGCAGGGGGAATGTTGGAAAACCAGCCTTGGTGCTGTGCGAGCTCTGCCCAGCAGCAGCCACAACACGGGTGTGTTATCAGCACCTTCCCAGCTCTCAATGCAAAGCACAGCACTGGGAGAGCTGCTATGGGGAAAATTAACTCCAGCTCAGTCACACCAAATACAATATGGCAAGCAGAATCCCTCACTAGCCAGTACAGAATTTTTCACACTTTGTGCCTGGATGCATTTAGTATTTACACTTCTTAGTAATATTTAAAAACAAACACACAAACTTTTAACTTTTGCTGCTATGAAACAGCAGGAACTACTTGGTGTTAGGGTCTAAACAGTTGCCTGTAATTCTACTTCATTAATTTCCAGACATTTCGTCACTCCTACAGTCCGGAAGATGGAGCAAATTTTCTTTATCACATGTTTAGAACTTCAAATTCACTCTTCTTAACCCCGAAAGAAAGAGATGGCTGACAAAAATAACATAGTCCGAGATTCTTTTAGTCATCTCTATCAGCTACATGTTTCACAGATGGACTTTATTTCATTCATTGTCACATGTGTGCAACTATACACTGAACATTCCTACAGACTCCTGAACATTGAATGTTTACAACATATGCCATCTACTTTAATTGTGCCTACCTGAGGTAACTAACCAAAGCAATAAAGAAAATTCTTTCACTGCTCCACAAAAGATATTCAGACTCAGCCTAACATACACAAAGATACAGAGAGTTCTGCATACAGCTTCTATGGAAAGGAGAATAAAATGATGGACAAGGAGTCAGACTAATGAGAGATGTCCTGTTAAGACATGTGGGATGGGATTTGTCAAGTTTGAGCAGCCAGTGGGAAGAATGAGCCAGGAGCAGGTGTGAAGCTTCTTTCAGATCATACTGTGACCATTCTGGGCAGTGATGTTGTCCACGGGCAGTAAAAAGCAGGTCAGGGAGAATTAGACCACTGTGCTTGCCAAACATCAATGGCAGTTACTCCACCCTTTAAAGTAGCCCAGAACAACTAGGCATATCCTAAGATGTCTTTAAAGAAATTCTAACTTTTGAATTTCAAATTCTGGTTTGAAATTTCAGAAGAAAATTAAAATTAAAACCCTGGTATAGATTTCCAGACATTTTGCTGAAAAGTTCTGAAATGCCTGGATAAGCTGTTGTGATTTAAATATTTGATTACTCAGAAAGGTTTATCTTTGCTGTAGCACCTTCAAAATCTAGGCTATTTCCATTTTTCATTTACAACCAATGTAAAACCCCGGCTTTGTTCTACTGCTTGAAATGATACCTGTTCACTGCTGTCTACTATTGCTCTTTCTTCATATTTCTTTCCCCTCTGGAGTTAATTCATCAGTATCTCTCCTGTATGGTTAAATTTCTCCTTGTCCTCTTTGCATCTTCATGTGACTCTATCTAAACCAGTATGAGCATTCAGAAAGGAAGGTTCTTGTGTAACATATGAGATAGATTGCTATTTCAAACCCAAGAAAATTTCAGCAGTGAAACAAATGCAAACAAAGTATACATAAATAAAAACTTAATGAGGTCTGCAACAACAATAATGATTTACTTTTATTTCCTGAACAGTAAGAAGAATTTTGATTTGTGTTTGTTTTAATTGTAACTACTAACAAATTATACAATACAGGTAAATGGTTACCCCAAAATCCTGTCCATCATGAAAGAAATGTTATTTCTGGAGAACTTATTCCAGAAGGATAGGACAAAATAAATCTAGCAGTAAAATACTTTGGCTATTCTGATGTACTACATTTCAGTCTCACCATCCTGGATCATCCTTAAGCTCTGAGAGAAGACGACTCTGAAGTGTATATCACAGAGTTTTTTCAGAGAGAAAAAAGATGATGAGGAGTAAGTAGATGGTGGTCACATCTGTATGTGCAATTAACAAAAGCCTCATTGATTTCCAGAATTGCTCTCATGTTCACTCTTGATGTGATCAGTCACTTTAATATCTTCTTCCTGTCCAACAGTCCTCACTCACTATTTCCAAGCAATCTCTAGAAAAAAATCAGTTTTCTGGATGTTTGGGGATTCTTTCTGCCTCTGCTTCATCCATAGCTGCCTAAGCACCATCTGTGCTTAGCATAGCTTTCTATTTGTCATAACCAGCATTGCCATGGAAAAGGAAAAGCCCATTACTTCTTGCAAGAACTACTTTGGATGTTCCCAGAATTGGAATTCACCCATTCTTTCTGTCAGGAATGCTTACCAGTATTTCACATCAATGACCATACAGGGTAAGAACTCCTCTGTTTCCTTGCATGATTTTCTGGTTTTCTTACGTTTTCTTTAATCATAAACTGACAGGATTTTCTCAACATTCTCTCCCATCAGCTTTTCTCTGTATTCTTTCACTTGTCACTTGCTGCTTCAGATGTGAAAAGAATGCTTTTCATGGAGGTGCTGCTTCAGTCTGATTGGAGTTCAGCTTGGACAAGTGAACAGGTAGGTCTGCCTATGTCATTTTCTCAAAAATTATATACAATGTTGATTAGCCTAAAAGTTATCTGTAAACTGAAGATGAGGCTGAATGCAAAAGTTTCAGCAGGCCCATATTAGAACACGTCAGATTTAAGAAAAAGTTCAAAATAGGTTCACTGTTCACTGTTAGAATCACATACTTGGAGTGTATATATATATCTGTATATATATAATTCAGGATACAGGTATCCTGAAGTCCTAAACATATTAGAGTAAGTGATTAGCATTTGGCCAAAATTTAGTGATAGCCTGCTGATCAGCTGTCTGAATGCTGGGAACATCAGGAACAGCCTGGGTAGAACAAAATCTGCATCACGTCTTCAAAACATGCTTAAAAATGTTATAATGGAATGACTAATCCAAGCAAAAAGGTATGAGGGACACAGAGTATTACATATTTACTCAGTTTAACACATCACTTGTTTAAATTATCAAGCTACCCAATAACTTGAGGTCAGTTTTACTTTAAGGTTAGGCTTTACTTTCTTCAAATATGATTTCTTATTCATGCCCCTTCCAAATATGCAATATAAATGAATGTTAACCAAAAAAAGGTGAAACTTTATTTTATATGCAATTGGCAATTCCAATGACTCATTGAAATTACTATGTGAGATAGAGAAAACAATTTATTCTGCTAAGAAACTTCACTTACCTAGAGACAAGTCTTCTGAGCCACTTGTATAATGAAAAAATGTAACACTTCATTCTCCACTTACACAGATAGCAGGAAGAGATACCTTAGTGCTCTGCCACTTGTTCACTAATACTTTTTACTGTCAAGCCTCTTTCCCAGACAGAGGTGCACATTTGCTATCCATTTGTTTCCACATGTGCACACCTGGACCAGATGCTCGTATGCTACACACACACTTGGGGATTCTGTCTTGCACAGTCATCACTGTATGTTCCTAGTCAACTCCATTGATCCTGCCACTAATTCTCACATACCTCAGCTTTTAGACTCTCAAAGATAACCATCCTCTGGTACCTCTGTTTCCTAAATGCTATCACTTCTCCCTTAATTAGCACTCCCTTGATGACTGTCCCCTTTAATCTTCCATGCTATTTCACTCCAAACTAATCATCTCTCTCCCTTCAAATACACCATACCACTACTGACTTAAAATCACTCCATTAGTCGAAACTTAAGCTTTTCATTCACCTGATTTTACAAGCAGGTAACCATCCACTATAAGTGAGACATAACATATGGAATACAGGCTTTCATACATTTCAGTCTCAGATCCCTTCTTGTGTTAAAACCAGACCTTTCTGCCTGTGTGTAAAGACAAGCCTAAAGCTGAAGAATGGGAAAATTCTCCAACCTTCTGCCTGGTAAGAGAGGAGCAGCCACGAAGGCTGTAGAGACTCAGAGGAGAAGCAGACAGGAGAATTTGACACATACTAACACTGAAAACCTGAAAAGTCTACAACCCACTCATAATTCATCTTTGTCACTGTGAATGAAGGAGCAATACCTCCAGGAGGGAAATGTAGCTGTTGCTACGCTTTGTTCCAGAAAATGAATTTTCTTTAGAATAAAGAGCTAAAAACTTACTTGAGGAAGTTTACAGTCTTCAGACATGATTACAGTAGCTCTAATCCTCTAATAAAAAAGGAATATTAAATGGCAGAAATAAGATGAGAATTTGAAGAGCTATCACAAATAACTTTAATATATTAATGCCCCAAATAAAATTACTTTAAAACTTCTAACCAATGTAGTAGTAAAATAATAAAATATTTTGAACAAGTAATAGTCTTTTGGGCTGGGCATGTAAGATTACCTTTTGTCAGGTCATAAATGAATGAAAATAATGAAGTTTATGTCATGTAGTCCAGTTAGAACAAATATCAGGTAAAGTGGCACTGCTGAGACTAACATGGTCTAAATAATACATTTCCCTTACTCATTAAGACCATCCTTAGTCATGCTAGAAATGCTGGCTTCAAGAAGTAATGTGTTATAATCAAATGGTACTAAAATTTTGATTTTCTAAAATTATTCCAGTTCTTTCTTTGGAAGATTCAGTATCCTTCCAGTGTAAAACAGTCCACCTGAGCTCAGCCTGGAATATTTTAGTCAATTCCTTGTTAGGGGATAACTCATGCTATCTGCATTAGATTATTATAGGCAAGTTGTAACTCTGGTGCTCTGAATTACACCTCTAGATAGAGTTTTATATCTCTGTCTACAGAGAAGCTTTGGCCTTCCAACTTTGATTCTCTCAGCCATACCTGAGAAGGCTCACACAGGTGACACTGATGCCAATATCAGTTAAAGCTGCTTTTTGTTCAGTTTGAAAGATGTTATAGTATTTAACAAATAAAAACATATAGAAATATTAAATGGAGACAAATTTGCAATATTGTTTATAATAAATTTAGTAAGTTTTCTGTTTGTGAAAATCTAGAATGTGCAAAATTCCTGCCAGGAGAGATCTCATGGTTTTGTATATTGAAATATATATTAAAAAAACCAAAAAAAAACCAAAAAAAAATCTGTTTGAAGATAATTTGTCTTGTTCATTGGTGGTTTATTTTTTTTTTAATTGAAGTATTATAGAACAGATAACTGGCTTGACAGTCAGAAGTTTACATATGGCCAAACATTCCTTTAATAACCATCCTTATTGCCATGCAGTTGGAATGATGGGCTTTGAAGTAGAGTGGAGGATACTGTTCACATACCAAAACAAAAAGAATTATTCATAAATTACATCTTCATACTTGAGGATTTCAGTTCCTAAGCTCTACCTTTCAATAAACCTTGCCATTGCTTTGATTTATTTTCCTAGAGATCAGAGGAATTAAGTTAGAATAATACTGCAGCAGTAATACATCACAGTCCTTTCCCCTAAATGTGTATGTACCTTGGAGCAGTGGCTGAAGACCTGGCTAAACTTGTCTTAGATAAGGCCAAAGTTCCATTCTCATCCCAATTAAATTCCTTATTCTCCATTTCAGAATCAGTCACTAACTGACACTCTAAACTGAAGAAATAAAAAACAAATTATGCTGAAAAATTCTTGAAGAGCTTCACAATTTGCTTACATGACACTGCAAAGCTCCAAAAAAAGGAAAAAGTAGGGTGTCTTAAGGAGAATGAATGCCTGAAAGAATCAGCACAGACAGTTTTGCTGGCAATACATAGCAGGGCAGAAGAGAATACCCTCAGCATCAGCTGCAGTTACCAGATAATATCATTTTATTTTCTTCATTCCATTTTTCTCCCCTCTTACTGACAAGTTCCTTTTAGCATTTAAACTGCGTGCTCCCTGATAACAGTGCTCTGACTGTTATGAGTTGCTCAGATTCAGAATCCAACCATAATGGATGGATTTAACAAGCCAAGTCAGCACTAAAGCATTTGGCCCAAAGGTGTTATCAATATCACTAATGTTTCTATGTATTCTTACAACGAAACATAGTGTAAACCCAACAGGATCTTCCCATTTAAGTATCTCTCTCCATCTCTAGCAGAGTTACTTGTTCCATTTCAAAACTATGAGTTAAAACAGATGACCTACAACAGGCACAACAGTTTATAAGAATAAAATACTCTTCATTCTGTGATTTTCATACAATGGCTTTCACATGCAAGTGACTATATAGTATGGGGGAAAAAAAGTATATTCAGTGTCATCTGATTACAAGATTCTGAGAGTCACGGGTTTTAACTTTCTAATTTCATGTTTGTCTTTTTTTTGTTTTTAGGTCCTTGGGTCAACACATTACTTGACTTTATATCTTGTAACTTCTATTTGTTTTTGCCATTCCTCAAACTAATAAACTTCAATACCACAAAACTGTCTGCTGGTTCCATCACCTAGCAAAATTTTCTCTTTATTTCCTGTTGAGGAGTTGAGAAAAAGAGAGAAAGTTGGAAGGGATTTGGAGAGTACTTTCAGTTCTGAAAGACAGGTATTGTAACCTGTCATATTTTGTTTCTGATCATTATAAAGTAATCAATTCCAGGTTCTCCGTTTGACGTGCTCTAAAATCATTACTGTGGTATGCAGAAGCATTTGCAACATTTAAATGGATGCTTCTTTATGCTTCCAGGTGTTTGTAAAGCTTTAGCTTATTTTCACACAAAATTCTTTATTTCAAACTCATGAAAAAAATTTTTCAAATGTAACTGTAGAACATTCAACAATGGAAATAAGAATGGCTAATCCTCCTGAAGCTATTGGTTTAAGCAAGATGTTTATTATTCAGCTTTGATTCCATTCCTCTGTGGAAGTGTATTCATATTTGAAAATTCACCACTCAGTTTTGCTCCTCTATTTATTTCATCTATGTGAATACCAATCAAGTACAGACTTTTTTTTTTTTTTTTTTTTTTCTGTTTAGTATGGTATTTTTTTTTTTTA